>JAIPRL010012345.1:0-12161 GCA_025469235.1 Pemphigus obesinymphae | reverse complement strand
GGGGAAGACCGAAAAAGAGATGGGGGGATGTAATGGCGAATGATATGAGGAAGGTGGGAGTAAGTGAAGAAGATGCGGAAGATAGAGTTAAGTGGAAGTGTAGGACCAGGGTGGCCGACCCCAAATAGCTGGGAGAAAAGGCGAAGGAGAAGAAGAAGACGTAAGCTTGAAGTAAATCAGAATTGGAGGATCGGCATACGAGGCACGGGCATAGATGATCCTAAAGATTCTTTCTACAAATCTTTCTTATCTAGTGAATCAGAATTCGAAGAAAGTAAAACCAGCTTGTCATAAATGATGACTAAAAGGACGGCTTGGACCGTCAGCATCAGAAAAGTGGGCTAAGAAAGTGTCCTTAAGGCGGATGACCATATTTTGAAAATTAAAACGCGACGATAAAAAAAAAGTCACTCGTAATAATTATCTGCCAACATTTTCATAAATAAATTTAAATATGGTTAATAAGTTAAAAAAAAGTAATTTGTAATCTTTACTCAATAAGAAAACGGGACCTCACATCCAAAAGGTGGACACAAAAGCGTCCCTCTTAATGCTTGTCGGAAAAACTGGATGCAGTATTCAGAAACAGGACAATTTCATAAAAAAATAGGACTTATAGTCAACCTACCTCAAGTGTTTTGGTGATTCTTTCCTATCTACCGAGGATCAGAATACAGAGATAGTTAAATATGCTTATTCTTTCCAAATTCATTTTTATTTTCAAGGCTTCGATATAGACGAATCTTGTGAATTTTAAAACTACAATAATGAACTTAATGTTACATATTATTTAAATAACATAGTATAAAAAAAATAACCTTACTTTTGGTATATTTTATTGTTTACCAATAATTGTAAAAATAGTTTTCTATTTTCATATTATATATGAATTCCATGAAACACATATCATATTATTGTAAAGTAGTATATCACATGCATAACACACATGTAAGACAGAGTGCAGACTGGACTTGGGTGTACACCATCGTTTGAATTAAATTTGACATGTGGCCGTACCTTTGCCCGTTACACTGGCTCAATATCGTATTCTCATCCGAAAAAATATAGGTACCTGTAGTAAAGCACAGCTGGACGGCCGTTTCCGTTTCGACAAACATTTTTTTTTAAACAGATTTTTCAAAATTTTTCAATTTATCAAGGAGTTACAAATAATAGAAACGTGTTCGTAACGCGTATAAAAGTTTTATCAAAATTGTTCACTGTTTACCGAGGTAACGCGTATAATAGTATAGTATAGTTATTCTAGAATAATATTATAATTATTTTTATAAATATATTTCTTAAAATCATACTTTATCCCTGTAACAATTGCATCAATAAATTTTAATAGTGCAGTTTGTAAAAAAAAAAAAATGGCGTTTTGTTTCAGTAAAGAGTTCACAAAGGTCACACAAAAAATATTTTTGATAGTCATGGCGGCGTATTTATACAAAGTATTATCGAAGTTTATGCCATCTTGTCCTATGAACAAGATTGGCTGGAAAATCTATCCGTTCGAAAAGTTATTCTTCGAGTCATCAATGCTATTCATGACTAGCGCGGCCATTACTATAGTTGAGAGTGACGTATGGCCGGGCAATACGAGACCGCAGAACAAACTAATCAGATTCATCGGAGAAGTATGGAAATTAATTTTCTAACTTAAAACACTTTATTTGAATTTATTATATAGAGTACTTGTGGATTTTATTTTAATAAAATGAAAAAACTCAATTCCACAAAAATACATATTTTCATTTTTTATAATATGCGTATTTCGATAACGATGTTATCATCTTCAGTATACAATAATCAATCGTTATTCTGTACTGAAGATAATAAACATCGTTATCGAAATACGTATATTATATAAAATAAAAATATGCATTTTTGTGGAATTGAGTTTTTTCGTTTTATTAAATTTAATTTGTAACCTTATATTTTTACGGTTTTAGTTTCGGTTCATTATTAAAGAAAAATAAAATACCTAAGGGTTTTGTTTATTTATTTATTTTTGAGTTTCGATTAGAATATAGATTTTTAAGTAGAACCGAAACTCTCATTAAATATTGTAAATAATAAAAATTATACCTACTATTAATTATTAGTTGTAACCATGTCATTTTCATACATAACAACATTCTTGTTATGATTTGGTTCTATCAATTAATGCAAATAATATTAATCAGTCACTGAATTTTCGTTAGATAGAACCTTATACTTCTGCGTAACTCATTGAGATTTTAGAATTATTAACTTATGCACTCCATTTTTAAATACAGAAATGTTTATTTTTATGTAAAAAAAATATAAAAATGCTATTTAAAATAATTTTGTTGAAAGCCTTATAACTAATGTTTAGTGAAAGTTTAGAATATATTTAAAAATCTGTTCTAATCAGTAATCAAAGCATAATTCTTATTTTTTGTATTTTAAAGATACTTCTTCTCCTTTTATTTCTCTTCCAACTATTTCGGGTCAGCCATCCTAGTCTTGCTCTTTCACTGCTCTTCATCCTAAATTAAATTTGAAAATTATCAAGTGGCCACAACACCAACGTAAAGTTGACCAAAAACCGTGATAAAATTGTGCGATTTTGAAAAATCAGATTTCAATTCTGAAAACTGTTTTTAATTCATCAGTTTTTTTTCTAGAGATCGATTGATTCGTTTATTTTTTTTTTTTAGCCTATTTATCACTAAAATCAAAATTTTAAACATTGATTATATTTGAATCTGTAATATTAAAGAAAAATTACTTAATCGATCCCTAAAAGACGGCCAACACATTCAAATCTGTTTACAGATTTTAAATCCAACTTTCCAAAGTTCCACAGTTTAATCACGCCTATTGGTCGCCTTTTAGTCGCAAATTTTGTTAACAATAAAAATGTACACGGGTTCGGTGCTATTTTTAGATTAATTTTAAAATGTACTTGAATATTTCTAAATTGTTTAATTTTTATTTTTCATAATATTTTATGAAAATTCCTAATACAGAAACCCTTAAAAAGTGTAGGTGTTGCGGCCCCTTAAAGGCTCATACAACACAAAAAGTGTTCTTTTGTAATTACGTGTTATTATTAATACAAAAGTGTATAAAAAAAATGCAAAAAAAAAAAATTGTCTACGACTATTCGTTTTTGAGTGACAGCATTTTAAAAATCACTCGTGACGTTATAAGATCATACAAGACGGCGGCGGCCTATGATTTTACACACGAATCATCCACGCGGTTAAGTTATTTATTTATACTTTTTGTTATATTCGATGGAAATGAAAAATGATTTCAATTTTCGTAAGTCGGCGTGTTTTACTAAATTTTGGTGTAAGTTTTATCGTATAAAAATAAATATAACACATAAAAAATAAATATCAAATATATTATAAAATATTAATGTTATAAGATCATACGGATCAACAGCTGTTGCTATTCACAGGTAATAGTAGCTGCTTATCGCGTATTCGTTGGTTTATTTATATTTTCTATAAAAACTATAATTTGGGATTATAATAATAGTAACATTATTTACCTATGTTATTAAAGCATCATATGGGTTTATTAAAGATTTACGTTATACATTTAGTTTTATTTTCATTTTCAAGAAAGTGTGTGTTGTCAAGAAAATGAAAAATAAAAGATGTTAGAGACAAACAAAATTGTGTAACGAAATATAACCTATCGTTTGAAAAATTAGCATTAGATAAAGATGTGCTTAATGTTTCACGTCATAAAATTATATTAAAGTCTAAACTGTGTAATGATTAGATGATAAGATATTGATAAGATAAAATGTAATATATGATATTATTATAATAGGTTAGAAAAACAATTATTAAAATATAATATAATATGTTCAGTGAATTTTTATAATGTTAAAAAAATATAATTAAACATGATTAATAACTTAAAACAATGTTATTTATTTTCATTAAAAACATAAATAAACATAAACAAAAAAAAGAAAATATTGAGTGTTAGTGGACCGCAGACCACAAGGTATGGAAATATTTGACGTATAAAGAATTTATTTCCATGGATTTAATGCATGGACGGCGATTGGAAAATGCAACAGAATAGTTATTCCATACATTTATATCCAAATATACATATTATGCATAATGCATATACAAAACTGATTGTACGAAATTATCATATGTGAACATTTTGAAAACTCGAAACAAGAAGTTTACTAAATATTAATTTAGGAAAACCATATCTGTTATCATTTAATTTTTACCAATAACATTACAGTGGTAAAATATGTTGTTGCAAAATAAACAAAACGGCATTAAAATTGTATTTTATAGTTTAATCCGAATATTGTCATCTATAAATTTCATAAAAGGCGTACGTAGATAGTTACTCAAAAATAACCAAAGCAAACAAAATAATTATTGTTCGTTTGTTTTGCGTAAACAACGTTTAGATTGTTTAATTTTCATTTTCCCTAAAACGTCTTATATGGAACTCTTTAAAATCTCCGGCCATATGCTGTATTTTTAATATTTTATACATTTAATGTAACATTTGCATACATTATATTTATTTTTATGCGATAAAACGTATACTAAAATTTAGCAAAACACACGAACTTATGAAATTTGCATTCATTTTTCATTTTCATTGAATATAACAAAAACTATAAATGATTATCTTAAGCCGCGTCAGTGATTCCTACGCCTTCTTTCCCGAACTCTATCTCTTCGACGAATGGACGTAAACAAATTTTATTACTACCATTAATTATATTAATTAATTATCTATCGATTGAGCCCATGCCAATTTTTTTGCGTTGTATGGTCTTTTAAGTATAAACATTTGTGTTTTTTTTCGTATTTCCTAAATTATGTACATAGTTGTATATCATGATAACCTGTATGCTGCTTGTATATGTTCTATTTTGGCATCCGCTCGTCATCGGCACGTCTATTTTAACAGATAACATAGCCATATTTGTGAGTACCTATTTTTATTTATTTTTTTTTCCACCAATAGTTTACGGTGCACCCTCAAAATATCACGCACTTAAAATATCCTTATTCAAAATATCCCCATTAGAAATATCCCTTATTAAATTTATCCCAATAAATTTTTATTCGTTAATTTAAAAAAAAAAAAAAAAAATAGGTATTATATTATAAAATAAGCGTTATTTTAACATTTTATCACTAAAATTTTTTATTTAAAAAGAGACATTAAAAATTATTGTTAAACATTAGGTAAACCTCTTAAAAAAAACTCATATCGAATACAATTATAAATAAAAAAAATATATATTTATAGACACTCAAAAATTATTTTTAAATATTAGATAAATCTTATAAAAAAAAAAAACTCATATGAAATATAATCACAATTAAAAAAATTTATTTATACATATATATATATTTTTCAGTGATAACGTTTTAAAATAACGCTTATTTTATAATATAATACCTATTACTTTTTTTTTTAAAAAAAAATTAACGAATAAAAGTTTATTGGGATAAATTGAATAAGGGATATTTTGAGCACGGAATATTTCTAACGGGGATATTTCCAACGAAGATATTTTGAGGGGGAACCATAGTTCACGATTCTGAATAATTGTCTACCCCTTTAAACACAGATGAAAAAATGGGGATCGTCAGCTCTTTTCCACCAAAAGGACATTCCGTTGTGCATGGAAAGCGTGCGAAGCACGAAATTTTATTGTATTTTACTGGGCGTACTACTTTTGTCCCACGTGCTCGAGAAACACGGAAAGACCGACTTGTAAATATTACTGGATAATGTCGTTAATTAAAATAATTAATTGATAAAAAAAAAATGATAATATTGCAGGCGGCGTATCAGAAATTTCTTTTGAAGCGATGTAAACAATATCTATCTAACGTTTAATCAATATGTTTTAATGTACAAATATAATATACGCTGGGAAATCGATTGAATACCTATTATACATTTGAATTTGTAAAAATATGTTTAATATAATGTATTAAATTAATTCATTATATGATTATTGACTAGGTAACAGATATGTATGTTAAACAAGTAATATGATATAATAACAGGTACCTATATATTGCATAGCTCGATCTATTGTAATTATTATTTAAAGTTCTTTAATTATGCATTTTGAATGAAGTGTTTTACAATTTATTTTTTAATTTTTTTGACAGTGCGCGAAGTACAATAAAATACAATATTTCACTAGTTTCAACTAGAATATTGATAATGTACCTACATTTATTTTCTATTAGATTTAAGATTAATATATTATGATAATTGATAATTATTAATTGGTGTTGAAAATATCTATACGTTATCTATAGGTCAAATGACGTATCTTTTATCTTTTCTAGATACGTTTGTATTTAATTATATCTTTACTTTCTATAGATATATCTATCATTTCTTGTTTAGATAAATGTTTCCAATGATATGCAGCAACGACGTGTACATTCGAAAAATCTAAAATGTTACCTAACTATTTTGGATTTTGAACTAAAATGTTGCAGACATTATTTTTATGATATAAAGTACTCGTGGATATTATTTTAATAAAATAAAAAACTCGATTCCACAAAATTATTATATACATACTTTTATTTTGTATATACATATTTCGATAACGATGTTATCATCTTCAGTATACAATAACAATACAATAAAGTCGTTATTGTGTACTAAAGATGATAACATCGTTATCAAAATACGTATTTTCAAAATAAAACTATGCATATAATATTTTTCATTTTAATATTTCCTATTACATTAATGTGATACTGTAATACAGGAGTGTACACACGGAAGGGGAGATTTGGGTGTATAAAGGTAAGTGGTCCACTTGGGACAAAATAGTCTCGAGACTGCTCTCGAGACTAGACTCACAAATGAATATGGGCCTGAGAGCACTCTCGGAGACAAGTTGTTACAACGCGTGTCGCAAATGGTCATGTTCATTCCTGCACTCGAGATCTAGTCTCCAGTCTTCCGTCAATGTCAGAATAGCTGAGAGCACTCTCAAACAGAATGTATTTATTTAGTCTGTATTTATATTCAAAAAGCGTGTTTTTGACTTTTTTCAAAATAATTCTATTATTTTTTTTGTGTTTAAATTAATTTAATTAATTTATTAAAATGAGTGTACGACAATGGGCAGATGAGGAAATTTTTCAATTAATAAATATTTATGCGGAAAAGGAATTTTTATGGAATGTTAACCACAAGTTGTACAGAAATCGTGACAAGAAAATTAGTGCTCAAGAAGGATTTGGGACAAAATTTAATTGCGATGCTAACGAGGTGGAAAGAAAGATACACAACTTACGTGATCAGGTATGTATATTTATTATTTATTTTTAAAGTGTAGTGATTATAATTCTAATCATGGTATTTAAAACTTTTCAGGTTTCCCACGAACTACAAAAGATGAAAAAATTGAAGAGTAGTGATGGTGCAGATAATCGATACGACAGCAAATGGAAGTTTTTCTCTGCATTGAAATTCATTGTACCCTGCTTCACACCAACAAAAACTACGTCAAACATGGTCAGCAAATTAATTTTATTACAATGTTTGTGTAATTGCAGTTTAGCTACCACGCGATTTATAAATTTTTTTTTTTATGAAACCTATGTAAAATTGTGTGTTTTAAACGATGGTGTTGTTAGTTTTTGGCGCAAAAACTTGGTTTCGAAGTTTCGAGTGAAATATCACAATATCGTTACGCGCCGGGCACTTTATCACACCTCGTTGAGTGGTCCAAACTTGAAAGTCCAAAGTGAAACAGAAAAAATCTAGACACCAAAATGTTAAGTAAAAAAAAATACGTCTTTTGAAAAAAAAATAGTTTAAATCGTCCTGAGCGCAATACCATCAATCGCTGCGATGCATGTACGTGCAAAATTGCAAACTTCAAATTAAAACAACATCATTTTTTAAAACACACAATTTTACATAGTTTCAAAAAAAAAAAATTGAATAAATCTCATGGTAGCTAAACTGCAATATTGTGTCTAATGTTTTTTGTTAAGAAAATTTTATTTACCTATAATTCAAATTATGAATTGATGTTGCCATTGAACCTCACCAGCAGTTGTCATGAATTATTCTCTAAATTCGTCTCTAACATCTTTTTGAGAGATTGGATAATTTCGATACTACTAAAAAGAAGCTAAAAAGAAACTCTAACAAAAGGCAATCACAAGATGATGACAATGTTCTGAAGGAAATCATTGAAATAATGAAGAAGCTGAAAGACGATTTTAATCGCTTTGGAGAATACGTAGCATTGGAATTAAAAACTTTAAAATCAGAATATTACCGAGGGCTATTGAAAAGCAAAATCCGTAAATCAATTGCAAATATTTCGAATAAGGACGAAAGAAATCACTGGTCACGTGTAATGCCCTCTCCATCAAGTACAAATACTTCATCCTGCTCCACTACAATACCATCACCAACTGTCGTTTAGAATAACTTTTCTTCACCACCAAGTGGAGATTTTTATAATTCATTCAATGTACCTATTTATGTAATTAATTAAATGTAATGATTTAGGTTTTTACTTTTATAGTTCCACAATAAAAATAAAGTTATATAATCAATTCATAAATTGCTCAATAATATTTATTAACACTTACCTTTAAATATTTTTCCTTTAAATTATCATAAATGGCATGGCATATTTTAATAACTATTCTTCCAATTGTATAAGGTGGAATGCGAAAAGGTATTGCAAATTACTGTAGGCATCTCCTAAACAGAGAAAAGTATACTTGAAATATATAAGTAACCAAAAATATAGATAAATATCCACATGCTTACCTGAAGCCAGAAAACGAAGGGTGACCATTAATCTGTCATGAACAGGAATCGCATCACGAAATTTTGTATCTTGGCTTGACAATTTGATGTTTGTTTAAATCTAATAGCAATTCAAATTCCACTGCAGACATTCGAATATAATTTTTAAACTGCTGTGTATCCTCTAACCGCAATTTCTTTTACTTGAGTTCAACCGGCTCCCAAATCAATTCGACGATCTACCCATTTCCTTACCCAACACTAATTTTTTTTTATTTTCCGTTTTTGCACAACCTTATATGCGAATAAAAATGATAAGGCCTGAAGCTAATCCATTTTGATATAAACACATGTCCGTGCACAGCAGATGTTGTGACTCTCAAGTCAACACGGAATGGTTTTGGTCTCGAGACTAAAGTTACTGTCGAGTCTCTCACACCCTTCTCGAGACCGCAAGTGGTCTCAAATGGACAACACCCTGACACCAATCTCAAGATTTTATCTCAAGTGGATACTTACCTTAACGTTTAAGCTATGTATGCCTTTAAGACGTTAAAAACAAACGTTTAAATAGTTGAAAATTATATAATCCACAGAGATACGTGCAAACATTTTTCAATGTTAAATTTGAAATTTTCTAGGCAAGTAGATATGTAGTTCAATAAATGTTAGTGAACACTACCAGAAAATACATATAATTTTCGTTAATTCAGTTCTTCTATATTATCAAATAGGAATGCGCATAATCTTATGTTTTATTTATTAAATCACACAATTCGTATGATATTATTATTATTTTTGATAACAAATAAAATATCTGCCTCCTTTAAGCGCAATGCTTGTATTGGTTGTAGAAAGTTACTTTTAAAGTATGGTACAATTATACTTGAAAAAATTATATTATAATAAAATATGAAATAAAAAAAAAAGCAAGAAAAATTAATATTATTGCAATTTGTATGAATGTTATATTATATTATGTATGTTATATTATATAATATAAATTATATGTTATATAATGTTATGTTATATTATATGTATAGATAAACGTTTTAATCTAGTAACGAAAATGTCAAAACAGATTTTTTTTTATTGCTTGTAATTCTAAGATTCCCCCAGTCATATAGAATATTCTTTTTTAAATATGTATTGGCATTTGGTTAAAATATTTAGGACCTAGATGATAATCTATGAATTTTTGACTAAAAGATTTTCTTGAAAATTTGATTTTGACATAAAATTCCCTTTTATATTTTATCTTTCCACATACATAAAATATTCATAATTGTTCATTATATATAAATCAGTTATTTTTCTATATATACTCTTTACTGGTAATACACTTAATAACATATAGTTTTCCTTAGTTGATCTTACTAAGTTATTTTTTACATAGATAGATCCTAATAATTCTCCTCTGTAGAAGTTGTAGTAGTAATTTAAAACCTAAACTAACTAATTATACTTCATTATTATTTTTCTGTGAAAATCTTTTTAATGGAATATTTTTAACATATAATAATTTTTAATAGCAATATTTGTTTATCTTTAATATTGGTCTTCAACATGATTTTAGAAAATAAAAAGACAGAATGATATGATGTGCTTATTAAAAATTATTTACGAAACATATGCCCACATTCCATAGTATGCTATAAAATATATAGAACGATGTTTACAAATTTTTAAAATACTTTAAATTAGAATCGATCACTGATTATTCCAACGAGTTTTCGGCGTTGGCAGCAGGATATGTAGAAAATATACATTAATCGTAATTCGTATACCAATATTCGTGGTACGGTACAAAAATAGATTTGTTTTGTCGTCTTATTGATAATACACTGCCACTCGGCAAATTTATATATCAGAATTCAGTATTTTGACGATCATTATTTTAGCGAAAAAAGAATCTCTTGAGTGTCCAACTTTTAAATCAATTAAGTGATAAATTGTTTTTAATGTTTTTAATTTTTCTGAAATTCGGTTCGGGCTTGACATTTAAATTGAATAGTTCGGTTAGGTTCGGGTTCGTTAAAATTTGAAAAAGTTCGTTTCGGGTTCGGTTCGACCGCAAAAATCTGGGTTCGTAACATCACTAATTGTAATGTAATTACTTTTTAAATGTAATTCGCACAACATCGAGTATTATACAATACTCGGTGCGTATCATATCTCCATATTTTAATTTATAGCGATCGTCCTTTCGACCACTGCACAGCCAGTATATCTATATCGTTTTCTCAACAGGAACAATATCCTATAGTAGGTACTAACAAGCCTGTCTTTCCCGTTTCGGCAAACATTTTTTTTTTCAATTATGAAAATGTTACTCACTGTCAAATTAACAATTGAAAAACAAAGCAAGTTGATATATACACTGAAAAAAATAGTACTATATCGTTTTACCAAACAGTTTTGTTAAAGACTAAATCGTAGTTATAACTAGAATACTGTAATTTAAACAAATATATTTTGTATTCATTATAAATATGTTTTTGTTAATTTCCTAATTGTTAGTTATTAATTGAGTGATTTGTTACACTTACAATTATTATGTAATGTCAACAGAGTAATCGATTTAACAGAATGTTTAGTATCTACAATAATTATTTACTGTATATTTAGATTGGAAATTTTGTAGAACCTGTTGATAATTTAATGATATAGATAATCGAAATAAAAATACAAAACGTTATCTGCTTTCAACAAAACAATATTGTAATAATAACCATTCTGCGCGTTTTAACAGTTGGTTTCAGATGTTTTTCATTTGTGTTAATGTTTCGTTTCTCGTTTCTCGAGTCGTTTGTCTTGAAGATCTAACTATTTTTTTTTTTTTTAAATCGTATTTATTTGTAATATTTTATAAAATGTCTGACAATGATGTACAGGAATTGAAGGCTTGGAACTTGGAACAATACATTGACATTTTTCATGGTGAGTATTTATTCTTTATTAACCCGTCATTGCTCGCGTGTGAGAATTTCCCTCACATAGTTTTTAAGTTGGGAACCACTGGCTTGTGTGTTATTATATTTTTCCCAAATTCATAGATTTCAAATTTCAAATTCATTATGACGAAATATTTAAAAATAGATTTATGAGTTGACGGGCACCTAATCGTTCCGATAAGGAAACCTATTAAATTCCGAAATCAATTAGTCGTGTTTTGTGAGCGAATCCCTCTACGCGCGAGTAGAGTAGATTTTATATTTTATGCCTAGGTAAAATGTGCAAAATGCTCTGTGCCATTATGTAAAGAACACACATTAGCCTTATGCAGTATGTGCAATGGAAACCACGAAGATTTAGATTTAAATGATTAATTTGTATAAGTTTGTAAAAATAATGCATGCATAAATTCA
>JAIPRL010012344.1:0-12161 GCA_025469235.1 Pemphigus obesinymphae | reverse complement strand
TATTAACCATAGTATGTTGAAAGCCAATCAGAAAATATAATCACAGATTTTATGTTATATAATATATTGATAATGAATATTTTGAAACTAGTTATCACGATTATATCTATAATCGTGAATAAAATATCAGACAAATTGATAGCTGTTTAAAATTTATAGTTTCAACCATGGTAGATTATAAGCCAAGAGGCCAAGAATTAAGTCACTGGGGAGGCTGGTGCCCACCCTGCCTCCCCCGTAGACACGCCTATGGTGCTATGCAATTCTTCATCCCGGCATAGAACGTGCCCAATCATGTCCCATCGACGTCACTTTATTGTATTCAATATGGATCTTGTTTCTCCTTTTTGGATCAGTACATCCTCATTCGTTATTCTCTCTGCCCAATTAATTTTTTCCATTTGTCTCCTACACCATATTTCGAAAGTTTCGAGGGATCTTTTTTCCGTTTCATTCCTAAACCATGTCTCGCAGCCATATAGAGCGACACTCCGTTACAAACGTTTTTAGAAATGTCTTCTTTATTGCTCTGTTGATTTTTTGTACGCTACAATTCTCTTTTTTTTTTTCATAAAAGCTGTCGTTGCTAGCCCCTATTCTTTGTTTAATTTTCTGCGAACTTCTTCCGCCTGCAGTTATTAAACTAGGTACCCAAGTATTTTAAACTGCAAAATTGGGCTATAATATGGTTTTCTAAATAAATATTTGCATTGAATGTTGGTTCACGAGCACAAATTAAAATTTTTGTTTTGCTTGAATTTATGCGTATTTTATACTCATTTATAGTCATTTGCATCTCAGCCAACGCTCTCTGAAGGTCATGTTCTGTTAGGGGAAGAACAGTATGCAGTGGCGCAACTAGCTCTAAAATCTCAAGAGGGCTTTATACTCATAATATCGTCTAAAAACAATCGTGCATAAGCAAAAAAATGGTCAATATCAATTATACTCGGGGAGGGGGACTATAGATAATTGGGGGGGGCTAAGCCTCCAAAGCTCCCCCCATAGTTGCGCTTATGACAGTGTGTTTAATATTTGGACCGACTGATTGATCTTTTTTGTTTTTGAATGAGCAAAAAAACAGGCAACACTTTTTAACAATTTTGGCCAACTGCAAAGCTCATTTTCCTAAAATACTTCCTTCTAAACGTAAATATAAATAAACAAAAAAGTCATCAACTTCTTTCTGTTTACCATTATTGATTTTTACATTGGGGCATGGACCTTAGTCGACTGACAATCCGATTTGGCCGACTGAAGCAACTTTGGGGGAAGGGGGAGGAGGGTACACTAGCTACACCTCTGTTTCCTGCAAGTTCCCTGAAGCAAATGATAACTCACAGTGATGCTAAAATTATCTAACGAAAAAACATCTGAAAATCATATAGGTACATATCCACAGACTGCAGGATCAAAAACGTTCGCAGGAATTCTTATCAACGAGCCACGGAGGACCATAATTTATTGGTAACAGGGGCGTCATTTGAGGAATTTGCTAATCAAAAAAAAAAAGGCCAATCATAATAAGATCCGATCATTTTCCCCATAGGGTTATAACTCACAACTCGCGAGAATAAGGTACTACACGTTGAACATTTAATACATATCATCTATCCGCAACCAGTTTTATTCCGTCCGTGTATCGTATTTGTATATACAGATATATCATGTCGTTATACACCGTACGCTTATCAGCTATATTCTTAATGTTTAATGGCCAAAATAACTAGATACATTTCATAGTTTCTTGTTTTTTTCATTGTTTAGTAATGTTGATTTTTTACTTATCGCATTATTATTATTATTGCACTATACAACCGTGTAGTTGATAGATTTAAAAAATTTTATATAAATAGAAGGACGATTTGAGATAATATCGTATGTACACACAGCGACTGAAAAAATGTTCGCTTATTTAGATTATTTATTCAGTATTTTCGATTGCCCGTTTCAATAATTATTATTCAAAATGATTTTTTCTATACATAGTAGGTACTCGTTATTATACGTTAAAGAATATCACACACCGTCTATATAGTACCTATATAGTCTTATATTGTCCTTCGACACTTGTATATACGCGCGCAATACAACGTATTTTATTATTATTTATATATTATATTGTATTTCGTATAATCAACGATATTTATAAAAAAAAAAAAAAAAAAATTGTAAACGTAAAGCCGTATTATCGGGTATTTTATTTTCTGCACTACTTCCGCGTCTACCGGCTAGAAGTTTTTTTTTTTTATCGAATATTTTGTACCTACTCGGATATTTCATCCGTTGTAATAATATATCCATATAGACGTCTGCGTCATTATTATTTATAATGCGATATGGTGAAATTGCATAATATCTCGTATACACGCACAGCAATAACGCGCATCATTATTCAAAATACGTATAGGTAGTAAACAATATACGTATAATATAAATTATATTATGTGCCGTAGAGATGGTGTACGAACATGAGAAGAACATCACAGTAGGTATAACGCGATAATGGTAAATTAACTGTAATAACTCACAGTTATGTAAATTTCATAGAAAATATTTCATAATCAAAACAACCCATCAATCATCACATTTTTATTTACCGCGGTAAGTCCTATATATATACATATATATATATACATATATATATATATACCTATAGAGTTCCTTATAATATACATATAGATTTAATAAAAAATATCGTTTGGCATTTTTTTTGTAACTCGACGCTTCGATATTCCAGTAAAATTTTTATTTTTTTTTTTTTTTTACTATAGTCGATTATTTTGGGATTTTGCGGTCGAGGGCGCGAATATAGTGTAGTATAAACCAAAAGTCTATATATATTCTAAGGGGAATAAAAATAGTAACATTGTCCATATTGGCCACTGACTTTTTTACCTATATATATATATATATATAGGTACCCGTAAAGTGAACTCAATCGGCCAAATCTTCTTTTTAACCAGGTATTTTATTTTATATTTTTTATTAATAAATTTTATTTATATTGAAAGAATGTAAGTACCCGACTCTCGGCTATTAATATCGGACGATCGGCTTAATAATTTTAAACTCAAAATTTGTTTTAGTGTCGGTTAGGCAATGCGGTCACGTTTTTTTTCTACGAGTTCGTGATAAAGCTCGAAAGTCTTACGAACTCGTAGAAAACGCACACAATGTTCCGTTTCTCGTATGTTTTTGAAATTGTCGAGAAGAGCGTTTTCAATATTTCTTAACGTTCGGTTTAACATTTTCACTTCGGCGTTTTCCGTATACGTTCATAATACTATCATTGTTAAACCTACACAGTAGATGAATTCTGTAATTCGATAAGGTAGCTCAACAACGGTTTTCGATTCGTTAAGTTACCGAAAGCATTGTTATCGACAAATTAAAATAAATGCTATATTCTGTAACTATATGTATATCGGATAGCTTAACACATTTTGTCGTTAATAATTTCGATAATTATTGTATGTATCGAAGTGGACCCATCGATACCCCTCGTTAACTCTTAACGAAATAATATATTATCATTACTTATTTAATTATTATTTTATTATTCGCAATTGTTCACAATATTTCCGTTATACCCGTAGTTCACGTGTAATTTATACTCGTAATTATATATAATAAATATATTAAATAATATAATATTACATACTATTAAAAATGAAAATTATTTTGATTATGATTGCTATTCGTTCATTATGATGTTAAAATAATAAATATACAAATTTTAGTTCACAAATCACATTGATAATTAATTTACAATGACGTTTAATATAATATTATCATCGTGGTTTTAAAAATACAATATCATATACAAGGGCTGCTGCTGATTGGTTGAATTTTTCAATGTCTTTGAATTTTCGATAAGGTAACGAATATTTTCGTTAACAACTCGCCCGACATTTGTATCGACAACATTTCGACAGGACGTTTTACAGAATACGAATTTTGATGAAGAGATTCGATACAAAACATGTAGGTAGGTATGCTTGGATATTAAAATTGCTTATCGATTTTTTCGTTATATTCTTATCGAATTACAGAATTCATCTACAGGAGTACGTTCGGAAACGTTATCCAGAGTTTTTTTCACCGGACAACAATTTGTCTCCGCCCATCTCATCGAACCATACTGCTATGAACCAGTTATCATGGTATTTAAAAACGGTTTATCGCAATAATTTAAAAAATAATAAAAATTAAAATGAAATTTCATTGAAATTGTCTATACCAAACTAATTTTTTTACTTTAATTGTTATTTTCACTAATATCAATGGAGAATAGTGATGTTATTTCGTGATTTTCAAAAAAAAAACCCCGCAAGTGTGATATGCAATGCGGTAACACAATATGATACCTATTAACCACGTATACCGTATATCGTTCATTCCTGTTAACGATTGACAGAGTGCGTGAAAGATGACGACTTCTCCAGCGAATTCGCTTGATTTTTGAACGCAAAAGGGGGCGACGAAAAATTCCCAAAAATTATTTTCTGAACGATAAATCCGATCGCCGATGTTATCCGGCGACACTGGTAAACGTTTCTGAACGCACTCCAGGTGCGAAATGCAACGATAACCAACGCGGAACGGTTTATGACCGTACACCAGGTTTTCATAGTTTATAATGAAACCAAAAGATACGTAGATAACGCCTACGTAGGTTAGGTGAGTGATGGCGACGACGACGACGACGACGACGGAGTGTGTGTCTTTTATAATAATATTATATATTATGCAATACACGCGCTAGATTATTAAATATTTATATCGACGGAAAATCTAAAATAATATACCGATTTGTGAAGAATCGCGCGCCACATTACGCGTTGAATAACAAATTTACGAATAATATTGTGGTCGTGACTATTGTGATAAAATAACGAGTGCACAAAAGAATAATATAATAGGTACACTGTTCGCCCCCGTTTTGTACGCTACAATATACGAGCGCTGCGGGCGCGTCACTGAACATAACGCTGATCGTAACGTGACAACATATTCATGCGAATGGCACATGCCGCATATTATTATATTGTTAGGAACTGTAACATAACACTGTACCTTACATAATTTTTGAAATCCATTTCAAGATAAAATATATATTATTATTATTTTATAGCCGAGATAAAATCACCCAGTAGGTATTTCCAATTAATTTTGTATGTACGCCTACACACGCCACACTATATATGCGTGTTTTGTGGTACAGGTTTAAAACTATATATTTTATTTAAATCTTCAGAAACGGTTCGAATGTGCGGTGCATTAAAATAAATTTGTCTTCGAAAAATCTATAAATATATTTTTCTCTACAATGTATTATTCAATGTCGCATTGTGAAATACCACAATATATTTCGTTCCATTTGTGTCGAAAAGATACGTAACAAATTGCATAATAATATTTATAGGACTTTATCATGTATCATCTATCCATCGTTCGGATAACACGATGCAGGTGTACCTATAGCTAATTATTGTTCATACATATTATTCTGTAATTGGTTTTTTTAATACTAAATAATAAATAATACGCGTATAATGCATACATCAAGCACATAAATTAATATGTTCTGAGTATTTATACAAGTCTTCCTATACCTACTTGCACGATGCATCGTCATACAGTGTTAATAATATAATATAGCAAGGCTGGGCAAGTTAACGAAATTTTTTTCAACTCTATAAGTTAATTGAAAATAATATAAGCCAAGTTAAGTTAAAATAGTTACTCGTATATTTTTTATTGACTTTTAAAGTTAAAAGTTAACTTTGGAAGGAAAAAAGTAACTTAACTTAATTAAAAGTTAAAATTTCCTAATTGGGAAAAAAAGTCGATATACCTGTTATATCGTAAAAAGGTAAAAAAAAAAAAGGATGGTTATTCTTTACGCTCAAAAAAACTACTCGGGACTTCTTCTGCCTGAAAATGTGTATATATGTAAAAATACAACACGTCATTTCAAAACCCATGCATAATTAATAAGAAATCAGAAAATAACTTCTAACCGCCAAGATACCTACATTATTGTTTGATTCACACTAATGTAGTGTAAAATAAGTAGTAGGTACCTACTACTTCAATATATTTTCTATATACTGAATGGACATAAATACTAGCCTCCATGTAGTTAAAAAGACCGGGCTCGGCCCAATATTCGTGATCGGCCAACGTCGCGGCGTGAGTGGTAGGTACATCGATTATTAACAAAATTCTAGGTACCTATTAAAATTCCGTATAAGTACCAAAAAGTAAAATCCCATTGAATAATTTGCATTGTTCTTCGAGCAAAATTTAACTGAATTTAGATACTTTTGTATAAAGTTAACTTGAAGTTAACACGTTAATTTTAATAAAAAAGCAACTTATTAAGTTAAAAGTTAATTTGAAAAAAAGTAACGCGTTAAGCAACTTAATTAAAATTAACTTAACATTTTAACTTGATTTTAACTTTTAACTCGTCAATGCCCAGCCTTGTAATATATAGTACCTATCTACCGAATTTCGGAAAAAACATTTTTTATACAAATTATAACTGGTTTAAGTGCTTTTCAAAATCGTTAAAAATAACTAGATTGTATTTAAATTTCTTCCTTAAACCAATATGCAATCAGACATATTAATGAAGTAAAGAAAGCTGTACTCGTACGATAAACTTTCAATTAATGTCAGTAAGTTGCAAGCCTTTGGCCTTCCAATCAAACACTCTTGGGCAAATAACAAAATTGTCCTCAACGCTATATCTTTGACCAGTTATCTCATACCACACCTACACAATTACTTCCAAATAAATATCAATAAACTTATAACATTATGGATAATACAAAATATTTTTTTCGTATACTAAGCCAAACTTTTTTTCCTATACTTGTATAGTTACATTAAATTTCAAAGTTCCTCCTGTGTCCAATATTACAGGATACCATTACAGAATCAAATTTTTGACAATAATGATCAAATACCTTAACCATCTAAATCCACAAATTATTTGGCTTCAGGTGGTTCGTTATAGAGGAATACGACATATTAAATACTACAGCTCGACAGTTGTATGCGACAGTTATAGGTAGTTAAAATAACAAGACGAGCACAAAGGTAATGAATTGGAAGAAGATTATAACCAAGGCGAAGATGAGAACATTTAACGAAAATATATCTAGGGAGATGAAGACGGTGAAAGCAAGAGAGGTTAGGAATAGAAGAAAAAATAGTTCTATATCAAGAGACATAATGCTATGAGGTAAATAAGACCACATAAAGCCTTGTTTAAGTTGATCCACGATAAGAAGGAAGATAGTATGCATATGGAATTTTTAATGGAGAATAATATTGTGAAATTGCATTTCCCGAAATGACTACATGACCGGGTACCTAGAGAAAATAAATGGTTTTGAAAGAGGAGTTGAGTTGATGAATGTGGGAATTTACGTATTATCAGGATAAGAGATCAAATAGAGTTACAAAAAAGGACTAGATAGAGTGGAAAGAAAGAAGGCGAGGTCGAGAGTGAGAAAAATAATACGTGTGACGATTTGAAACGGCAGAGAACGCCACTCGTGTTTAAATGACGTGAACGCGCGGTATTAAAGTTTACAGATTTATTGATTAGAGAAAAACATACGCGTGATAAAACATTATATGAATATACAGATGATTGGAAATAATTTTAGTAAAAAAAAAAATAAAATAACATCAACAAATGATATAAACGAAAAGAAAGCATATAGCATATATATGAACGGTGCCCGGGTTAAAGGGAATAAGTCCGGTGTAAAATTTTTTTTTATTATTCCGAATTTTTGTAGATTTTAATAATCCACATCGATCGGCGTGAAAAAACAACAAACATTGTAAGTTCATTATAGTAAAAATAATGTTCAGATACAGCCCCGTCGGCCGTTCTTACGTATTATATAACAATTATTAAATTATACAATAATTTGGTTATTTCGCCCACGCGCGCGGACCGTCTCACCGGAACACGAAACGGAATAATGACCGTACGTAATCTAGAACATTGAGGAATAATAATAATGGGCATGTTTTCGCGATTAACCAAATGTATTTTGGTTACTAAATTTCATAAACAATCAGTTTTGGTTATAATAATTTTTTAACCGATCAAATGTAGTGGTTATATTATGTTTGGTTATAGATAGATAAGACAGTATAATATAAACCGGTTAATCGCGAAAACACGCCCGTTGAAAGTGTGCGCCAAATATATACCATCAAACGTCAGTTAATCACTGTAGCCACAGCAGACCACGAAAATGTTGCTGCGGAATAACTGAAAAAATGAAAAACGCCGAAAAACACGAAGAAAATAAAAACCAATGAAAAAAGTGCGACGAACGTCAAACCACGGAGAGCGAAAAAACCGTAAAATAAAAAAAAAAACCACTCCAAACTTTTCCGACACGGACGAAAAACGTCCAGTGTTACCGTAAAACGCATTGATACAGAAAAAGTTTAGAATCAGTACAACACATGAGCAAAATACGTATGCCATTGACGAACAAGGCGTTTAAATTCGCAACGCGAACAGTGCGTATATATTATTGTATGAAGTACCTACTATACACATATAGTAAGGTTAGAATATAATGTATAAATAATCGCGTACAATTCGGCGAAGAAGAAAAAAGACGTGGATGGAGTTTTACAGAAACATTAATAAAAAAATAATGAATGAAAATGCATTGCTGCAGGTGTGGATGTCTGCGTTTCAGAAATCGGTGATAACAATAATATATAGTATAACAATACAATATACTATCGTGCACAGATAAGTATACAAAAAAATACGTCTTTGTAAAATCAATATTAAAATTAATTAAATTAAAAAAAATTCTTTGTTTCGACGAGAATTTAAAACGTATGCGGGTTATTGATCCTTTTAAATTTTGACAAAAAATTATAAAGAATGAATGCAATAACCATTATTTCTTATTAATAGTAATTATTCAAAAATGAACCGTGCAAAATGATTATCAATAGTTCGTATAATTTATGAGTGTTCGATGAAAAGGGATGGGGAGAAGTATTGTTATATACATCATAAATCACAATATAACCTGTCTCAAGGGCGGATTCAGGGGGGGGGGGCAGTGGCGTCATTTGGGGGGCAGGATGGGGCATTTTCCCCACCCTAAGATTTATGTGGGGCCGACTAATTTTTGCGGGCCCGATTGATTTTTAAAGTCTATCGGAAAATTTTAAGGGGGACCGGCAAGGGCATACCTACATCGCGAAGAATGTGAAGACTTTTGTTTTTTTTTTTTTTTTGCTTATTAACGTTTTTAAATATTTATTATTTGTAAAAGGGCCGGTCAAAATTTTGCCCCCGCCTAGTAAAACCTGAAATGACGCCACTGGGGGACACAGCCAATTACCGGGGGGGGGGGGGGCTCATTCACAAAAAAAATTGTGTAAAACGACGTAAAAAGTAGGATTTTTTTTTTTTTGCTTTTTTGCTTAAGACTCATAAAATGCCACCCTTTCAGGACCCCAGGAGAAATCAACTGGGTATGTTGAGTAGGTACAACATATATATATATATATAGTAGTCCAAAATCCGAAATAAATAGAGTGTACCGAAACGTTCATATTATACAATCAACCCATGCCATCCTTTACCTACAATATAAGTGTGTAATATACATAATATATTATTGTGTATGTACCCATAGTGGTTGAATTGGAAAAAAAAATGAGGACGGACTCTGAACTTAGTTAAAAAATCAGCGTTCCGGAACATATTAAAGAAAAAGCAAGCCGCTGAGGACTTCGTCCCCCGCACCCCCTACCCAAAGTTTCTTAACCAGGGGACATTTTCAAAAAACATGAATAGAATAGAAAAATCCGAAATTCTTTTTACATCATTGTTGGATTACATATTTTCAATATAGCATAGTTTAAACATTCCTCATTCGAAATAATTGAACACTTTTCCTTTTAAACGAATAATCGAGGAAGTTGTAGATGCGTATAGACCGAAATGAAGTTTATCATCGGTGTCGCATTGATTTCGCCATTCTTTTAGGCTTTAGCCATTCACGGATAATGAAGATTATTTATTACCTATATACTACGATACCGCAATATGATTTAATAAGATCAATTATTCAACATTTTATATCATGTTTTTTTTATTTAAAACTTATTATGTGATAAGGACAAAAAAAAAAAACATTCGTTTTCGTAATTTCACGATTTTTCCAAAAAAAAAAAAAAAAATTATAACTTTTAAAAATGTTAAATAAAAATTAAAGCAAACACTGCGTTCCTCGCGTTCTCTGACAAATAATTTAAGCGGTACGTTGTTAAACATGAAAAAAATGAAGAGTATAGTTCCGTCCCTCCCCCGCAATTCCACCACTGTATGTACCTCGTGACAAAGTTAAGAAAAAACCAGAGTGTTTTTATATATACCAATATTAATAACAACACGAGAGTGATGGTTAAAAAGAAAATGTTGTATACAAAATTAATACGAAAATAATTATCCAACTATTGATAGACGGATAGACAGACAGACAGACAGACGGAAGATTTATTTTTTGAACGTTTGTATATTTTTTTTTGAGTGTCAATGGACACTGTTGTACCGTTCCGTCGTTACATTTGTCATCGGGTGTGCACGCACTCTGAACAGTGGCGTAGTGTCTAGAGCTAGTTTTATGGACGGGCCACTGAATTAGATTCAGATGATTTAGTATGATTTTTCTGATATTATTACTGTAGCGGATGAAAATGATTTAAACTATATCCATTGTAATATTGGCAACATTGATATAAAGCGGGTCCTTATTAGTGGGGCTGTATGTGCGTATTTCTATCGTTTTTATGTTGAAGTTTTTTGTATGACAGTCCTAAATATTGGTTTATTTTTGGATATTCAATATATCCGTTTATCCGTTTAAATTAAACAATTGAAGATCAAAATGAATTAAGCCCAGGATGAACTTAAAAACCGTTTAAACTTTTCTAACTTTGATCTTCTGAAATTATTAAGAAACACAACGAATACCTACTCAATTGACGAATCAATTAGCTGTAATTGGCAAACCATACACAACTCAAAAACAATACAGTACGTATAACTATAGGTTATACAATATTATGGCGCTCCTAATATAATTTTCGGTTCTTGTATTATTTGACATGAAAATTTTGCTTTTGACAAAATATCGTACTTATTCTGTACCTATAGGTAGTAGTTTAAATTTGCAATATTTCATCAATCCTTGACAATAATTATCTGAAAATGAATAATCATTTTCAGATAATTACAAATAAAAATGTGTGTATTTATCGATAAATGTATTTTGAAATACTTCCGATATTGTGCGGTTTGGGCGCCGAAATTCGGGTGGGCGCGGGCCTACCCGGTCCACCCACTGGACACTGGCCACTGACTCTGAAAATGTGAGACGGACGGCGATGGAGTAAGAGAGCCGGACACGTACTAGAGAATAATTGGCGCGCGACGTTCGTTTTTTCTCAATTAACTGCCATCCAAAAGCTGGCGTTACGAACCTTCGATTGAAAGATCCAAAAGTTTACCGTGACTTTGAAGAAAACTGCAGTTTCAAGTATGTGAAATTTAACGATAATATTATGTAATATGTCATTTTGAATGCGTGCCATTATGCGCGGTAGTCACCTATATTGTAATATTATAATCGCCTATATATATATATATACAATACTATATGCAGTGTCTGCGGTATATAGCTATTAGTTCAGCTTTGCCCGGGCCGCCAACAGAAACTCGGGCCGCACTACGTTATGAATCGTCGAAAGTCTAGACGACATTAACGACAAAACGTTTCAATTGTGCTGCAGATATTTGCCGGGGACACGGGCATGAAAATAAAACCGTTTTCGGCGGGTGAAAAAATGAGTTACGAATTCCGGATTTGTGCGGTAATTCGAAAATAACGTTCCTGGAGACTAGACGTTTTCGCCGAATATGTATTTCATTACTTACCATCGGTACCTACGTATACCTACGGCTCTCTGCTTCATCAATTTTTCATCAAAACGACCTAAGCGACTGACAAATTTTAAGGTACTTATATTCGTTCGATTTAAAAAATGTAAAGATGTTTGAATTGGTGAACAAGTTTACTTTGCAT
>JAIPRL010012343.1:0-12161 GCA_025469235.1 Pemphigus obesinymphae | reverse complement strand
TATTCTTTTTAATACTTCTCATATTTTTTGACAAGTTTTATGCCGGCTGTCGACCTGACGCAACCTCAATTAGTCGACTTCTACGACAGGCATGAGGAAACCGTGGAGGTATTCTTAGCCCCCTCCATAGGGTAAGCCCCCTCCACAGGGTATATTATGAACGATTTAGTTACATAAAATTAATAAAATAACTTATGTTTTATGTAACCTTTATTTAACCTTTATCGATATTATTTTCTGTATTAAAAAAAAAATAATTTTGATATTTTTTATTATACATTTATAATTCATAATCTGGTTCGAATATAAAAATTAATTTTATTCGATAAATTTATTCCGTTTGGCGTTTTCTTGGTCAGTATTCAAATTAAATAAAAAATCATATAGGTATACATGTACGAACAGAAAAACCAACTAAACTTTTACACAGCAGACTGTAGAGAATTCAGTAACGCGTACAACGATATCGCAGAGTAAAAGTAGTAAAAAGTTAAAACACCCCCCACACACACCACCTATATATTTTAAGGGAAATACACCGTACACCCTCCTGCCATATCGTGTCTAGTCCTTTATATCTTAGCGCATGATTGTTGTAATGCATGGCCTCGTACGAGATTATGGGTACAGAATAGATGAAAGCATAATGGATACTGATAAGAAATTACATGGGTTCTTATGAAAACCCAAAATTTCAAACTAAATGTTAACCAGTGCGGTCTGCCTACAAACGGGGAAAGTATAATACTTTACAATAGTATAATACTATTTAATAAAGTATTTTGAATACTTTTTATAAAAAAAAATGTCATTATTTTTTCGTTAGTGTAAATTGTATTTGTGTATAAGTACATAGTATTTATAGTATATTATCTTATTTTGTTTTCAACTATATTTATTGAGATAGTAATATTATTTTCCAATTTTAAATATGTTGATTTAAATAATAATAATTTTTATTGATGAAATAAATAGGTAGTTTAAATGTATTATATAATATTTCACACAAGTCTGCTAAATTATTACCATTTTATATTAAACCAATTAAACATAGTAACCAATTATTCTGATAACATTTTTTTAAATTAAAATTAAAAGTTAGAGATTTATTTATTATATATATATATATTAATATTTACACAATTTGTAATTCATTTAATACATAGAGTAAATAAATAAAAATAATTAACATATATTTCAATATTTAATATTTTTATTATAAAATATTTTCAGTCTAAATAGAACAATAGAATTTAATTTTAATTAAAATTGTTCTTATTATATTTAAGTATACAAACAAAATAATTCAATAAAAAAACCATGTAAAAACCCAGTAAAATATTACATGGAAAAAAACATCAGATAACATTTAAAAATCATGAATGTATTGATTTTAAAATAACGCATTTTGTTGTCTGTATCCAATTTTCTACAAGAAGAAATTTTTATGTTAGTTAACAATAGTTACTTACCCATTTTCCAGTATTAAATTGGATATATTTCGTACTTTAATGAGATCTTTTTTCAACCACAAATTCCAATTGGTTCACTATAATATTACGTTGAATTGAGTGTCTTTTTCTGTTTTTGATGTAAATTGCTTCCTGGGATATTTTTTCAAAATATTTTAAACTAAAAATATTTTTCTTCCCATTTTTCAGACTTAAGACTGTCAATATTATATATTATAATATTGGTATAGTTAAAAATGTTGAATGTTTTTAAATATTTTGGTCTGACAATATTATTCTTATGATTACTAAAATTGATTAATAAAAAAATACCTAATATGTTAAACCAATATACAAAACTAAACTCAGATATGAGTTAGTTATTTAATTTAAAATTATTATCACAGATAAAATGTTATCTGTGTTGTTGATCTAAGGATGACACCGAATAATATCACCGTAATAAAAGAAAAACTAAAAATATACTACGCGGCTACACTGATTGACATTTAATTAGTTATCACAATTTTAGAGCAGTGTCAATTCTGCTTTCATCTATTCTATGCTATGTGGATAGAAAGGGATAATACATATTAGACATAACTTTCCAACAGCTGTTTTAATTTATCTATGTTACTAGTTATCGTTTAATAATTTGTTTCTTATTATTAGTATATTCTATGTATTATTTTTATTATAATTTTTATATTTATTTGTACTCCTTTTTTAATTTTTATTATTCATTTTTAACCTGATGATGACCCATACGGTAGTACCCATAGGTACTAATAATCTTTTTTTCCTAATTCTATCAAAACGTCGTAAGTCGTAATGAAGTACATCAATTTAATAAATATTTAAAAAAATACTCGAACTTTTCATGACATTTACAAGAGAATGATCGAAAAAATTTTTTATGTTTTTATTTAATTAGATATTTATGTGCAAAATTTTGAAAATTTTGGAAACTATAAATCGTTTTAATTATAGTGTAAAATTTGAAAATGAAAAATGTGGCTCAATCAATCCCTCGAAAAAGTAATGAAAAATCTATATACGTTTTCAAAATATTGATATCGGAGTACGCATAGTGCCGGACTGTTGGAATTAAAATGAAAAGGTTTTGACCAAAAAAATGGTGGTGTGGAGGCCCCTTTAAAATAATCATTACCTTATGAGTTCGAGAAAAAATGTTAAAAGGTTCCAAGTTAGGATAGACTTTTAAGCTTATTAGGTTATAGACTTTTATATTTGAAACCTATATAGGTGTTTATTTTAACCGATTGACGATAATAACGGCCGTTCAACGTTACTATTAGGGGTGATACTACGTATAGGTACACGAATTAACCACTTATTACTATATTTGTATAGAACAAGAATTTATTTTTATACGTAACGAGTCGAAAACAATAAATAGGTACAAAATTAACGTATAGGTATTATATAAAATAGAAAATACAGTAAACGATTGGACAAGAAAACGAAACGAACAGTGTGCGTTTTGAAAGAGTTTGATTATGGCGTTTGGCTCATCGGTACGGGTCGAGCAATAGCTAATAAGGGCAGTCAACCGCGACGGCTGCAGCAAGCTTTGAACTTCGTCCGGCCACAGCAACCGGTTCACGGGCGGCGTATGAGATATCGGCAATGGCCACCGCTCGCGACGTTCCGGGGCGATCGGCCGAAATACCGAACAAAGTCCAAACGCTATATGGGCAAACTTTAAAGGAATATTATGAAAATTAACACCACGACATCTCTCGCGGTCTTTCGGATCCTCTTGCCGGCGCGCACAAGACAATTTCTCGACGATTTCTTGGTCCTTTTCCATATAGACGGCCGGTTCGGCGGCAGCTGTAGTCCGACACCGTCACCGCTATCGTGTTCGGTCTCGCCGGCCACTGTGGTGGTGACGTTCAATCCGTTTTCTGGTATACTCGACGGTGACGCCCCGTTCGTCGTAGCTGCGCGGACAAGGATTACCGCCGGACGTTCGGCGGCTGCCACAACACCACCGGTGTCCGTCTTGTGGTCATCGTCGAATTTCGGCTGCTCGCCGGCCATTTCTGGTCCACCGTGCACCGCCGAGCCAGTGGTCCGTGGCAGTGTTGTCGTTCTTTTTTCCACGAGAATCACCGGCGGTGCCACTCCCACGAGTGTGTCGGCGTTTTTTTCAGCGTTCGTCATTGTAATCGTTTCCATTTTGCACGATTATGTTATACTATGACCAATGATCGAAACGCAAAGACGACTAACAATTGCTGTGTTACACAACTAAGTATAATGACGTATAGTATGTGTGAAATTCCGGATCGACGAATAATTTCTCGAGACGCTATTATTTCGTCGGACGGATTAAGTAAAACAAACGTTTTACCGTAAAAAAACATTGCTTCGTAAATCTCGTATTCGTTTCCAGGACGACGGAAATATTGAGTCCAATCGTATTTAGCCATATACGTAGGTACATTAAACCAATTTTTCCGCCCGAGGGCTACAACCACCGGACCCTATATTAGCACTGAGTGCTACTGCGGAGCCGGAGAGGTCGTGCTCCAGCAGCCAGGCCCTATGACGTAGACAGGTGGCGGGATGATCTAACGGTATCCGCATGCCCATCCGCGACAAGGCACCCGACAACTATCACACTCTGTGACCAGATGGTGGCGAAACCTCGAGGGGCCTGGGTGGGCCGCCCTCCCCGTAGTACTAGCTAAGTTTTAAGTTGTCGCTAGTGGGACAACCCCAGCCCCGTTCATGACCGTACCTACCGCTATTTCATACTGTTCGCCCAGCCAGCAAGCGGTGGGCATTTGAACGATGTTGGTGTCCAACCGGTGAGCCACCTATAGCCTCCTTTAAGCACTCACAGTGCAGTTTGCGTCTTTGCTCGACGTCCTTTGCACTGAATAGTTGTTAGATAAGGGGAGTTACACTGCCTCCCCATTGTGTAATGTGTGGTCAATAATGAACGCTCTTCTCGTAACCGTAATCGACGGTCGTTTAATGTGTGCTTGATGTTAGTGACTACCACATCGGTAATGTAGTCGTATGTGGCCGTGAGCTTGGGTCTTACGCTCCCTCCGGCTACGATTTGTGTGCCGTGTCTTTTGTGCCTTTGATCGCGGTGTAACCGTTTAAATAGACTTCTCAACACCAATTAAGGCGCCTGGTAGTTGTCCTTGAAGGTCCCCGGCCCTCGTGGTGACTGCTCAGTTGTCGCTATGATCCGAACTCTCAGTACGGGCCATGACTCGTGCAACCTCCCAGCCCTCGTGGTGCTTCCACACTCTATGTCCGCACCGAAGACTGGTGACACTCGCGGGCTCGGTGCGGTCAGAAACCGGATGACGGGATCTTACGGTAGCCGCATGTCCGGTGTCCATCTCTCCACACAGTGTCTGCTCCAAATTGAATATGTCCGGAGACTAACGGATGTATCCGGGGTACACATCGCCTCCCGTTATTGTAACAGTGGACTCACCGGCGTGTTTTTTTCCAAATTTAACTTTTAATATAATAATAAAAGATATCAGTAATTTTTAACTTAACTTAACTTGATTTTTCACACTAACTTAACTTAACAAGTTAAAAAAATTCGTTAACTTGCCTACCCTTGATTATACATTACTTATAGCGTTTTTTTTATCTATTTTGTTTATTTACACTACACTATAGTGTAGACTGAATCACACTACACGCGAGTAATAACAAGAGCAACAATGCGTTATCAATAAAGAGTAGGTATTTGATATGAAGTGGAATATGTTTGGTAATCATATTCCAAAATACACTCATAAACACCTAGCTAAACCGTTAATTCTTGTTATTTTTTTAAAATTATAATTTATTGTTTATATTTTATTTAAATTTTCATAACGCTATTTACAAGATACTTATCCAAATAAATGATAATTTTACACCACCGAAATTGACGATGTAATTTGTTTGCACGCGTGTAGAGAATAAATACACCGTACTATTACACAATACTACTCGCATTATCTACTGCACTATTGATACCACTTGATAATAATCATTATCAGACAAATAGTTTGCACCAGTGTACACGAGTGTAGGTATATGGAAAACGCTATTATATTATGTAATTTATAATCAATGATGGTACAGATGAATAGATATAAAAAATATTCTTAAAATAATATAAAGCACCCCACGCCTCTATTTGCCAGTCCACACATGTCATTGAATATAATATTAATACATTTTTACAATATTACTAGTGAATAACAAAAAAATAAACTAAAAATAGCAGACACTTTGCATATGATCATATAGGTTTCAAAAATAAATTACTTTTTTCGATTTTTATCAATTTTAACAACCAATTAATATAATAATTATTCCCAATTATTGGTCAATTAAGACAAGTTTGTTACGTTCTTAGTCCGTTATGTATCTATATAAATATACAAAAATCAACCTTGTAAAATATTCGAATAAAAGTATTTAAATTTTTTTTTTTTGTATTCAAATACTGTTTTGAATACGTATTCTAAATACTTTTATTTGAACTTTTTTCACAAATTTTTTAAAAAATTAAAAACATTTTATGATATAATATGATATCAGAGAAGCAGAGTACTATATTTAATAATAAAATATTTAGGCGGTAAAATGTACTATTATTCTATTCTGCTTTTTAATCAAGTGAATCATCATTTATATTATTAAAAAATATTTATTATTAAATGCCTTCTAAATTAATAGCTAATAAGTAAGTAATATGTATTATATAGGTACCTATATGACTTTTGGATTACCTATTTAAATCGTTAGAAAATAAAACGATTTATAATTTATAATTATAAATTATAATTGATATCAACTGCAATTACATATACAATACAATCAATGATATACTATTGCATATATTATTATGTGTTGTAAAACATTTGTTGTTACTATGAAAAAGTGTATATTATGATATCTTATAGATATTAGTTTTTATGCTAAACTGAACAACGGAAAAGTAAGTCTGACAAAAATAAATTATATTATCATATTTAATGTTTATATTTTTAGAATAATAATTAGGAAAATCTGTATACCTACTATTAAATCATAAATTTGTTTACACATTATTCATACTAGTAAAAAATACCCATCTACTTTTTCATATGATACTAAACAGATTCCAATATAAAAACTTATTATAATGTAATATATTTTATTATCAATATATTCATTTATATAGGATAATAAGATGTTTCCATCATATAATAGTAATCAGTATTTTAAAAACAACTCTTTATTTTAACAAAACTTTTTATAACAATATTATTTTAACACCTGAAATAAAATAATATTATTTAGTAGGTATTGTACTGTTTATACATTGTTTCGCATTTTAGTGTAGCGTTTTTCCTTTTTAATAAATCTGTCATAATCTTTATTAAAATAAAAAAAATTAATGATTAATTAGGTCTTATTGAATATGTAGATTGTAGATACTAAATTAATTAATAGAACCTAAATGGAATTCTAAATAAACGCGTCTGCAAAAATATGCAAAATGTTGTACCTAGATAGTATACATAAACACAAATAAAATTAGAAAATACAAAATGAGAAGTGCATTATTAAGAGGACGTCGCACTGAAGATTTTCAATGGTAAAAACATGTTTAGGTAAAACAAATGAAATAGCATTTTAAAATAATTTTAGTATTAAAACACTCATTATAAAATTAATAGAAAACAACATTTTGGAGATAACCATCAAAAATCATCGGTGTTTTTCAAATATGTTTAAAAATGGGGGAAAAAAATAGTATTTTGTATCTTCGATAACGAGCTTCATATTTAGAAAATTGTAAAACCCTGATGAGATTATCTCTGAAATACCGTCATCTATAAATTGTATAATAGGTGTTATAACTTTAAAAAGTCATTTTATTTATTTTGCGTAAACGTATTTTTAAACAAATATCGTGATTACACCATAATAAAAAATAATACTGACACAGGACTATTTTTTAATTACTTTTCAATTATACCAAAACATTTTTTGATTGTTAGATTTTTTTTCTTAAAATGTCCAAAAAAATTGTCTATACGGAATCCCCTAAAAATAGAGTGTACAATCTGCTCCATTCTAATTCGGAGCTACGACGAAGTAATTTCCAAACATGAACCAAAACTGGTTGCTACATGGTATCTTCTTCCTTGGATCAACGAACAGTATAGAAATAATGTATAGTCGGTAGTAATATTGCAGTCTTTAGTAAATAAATATGAACTTATTTCGTATTCAATGTGGTCCATCATTCTTCTTGAAAATGTATACATTTCAATTACTTATCGTCCGTGAACGAAATAAAATTCTGTTTCAGTATATTATTTTTATTCTATATGTAATTTTTGTTTAGTTTTCAGGTACATAATTAATTTAAAAAACCGTTTTAACATGTTTGGAGCCCTGATTATGTTGCAAAATTTACAATTTACAATTTAAATTTGCATTTGTAATTTTTTTTTTTTTAGATTTTCATAATATTTTAAAATTTTTGTAATATTTCAATGTGTGTTTTATAGAATTCGGATTCGGAAAAAAAAAAGAAAAAAGTATAAATTTAAATACAATATTACTCACTACTTGACGCTTCTTTTAAAATCTAAAAATTAAAATAACAACGTGAATATATTTATACTACGTTATACCTAGTATATGTTATAGTTAGTTGTTATGTTATAGACGGAAATTGTAATACTATATTAATATTATTGAAGTAAATCACATACATTTTAAATGTAGGTATATAACTTTGTCCGTCAAAATATCTACTCCCAGTCTCATGAACAGTGGAAATTTGTAATTGTTTGAATTTACGGTTGACCGAATTCTAGTATGACAAACTATAACCAATAATAGCTATATAGAATTCAATAAATGCATAGGGTTTTATTCAATTAATTGGCAAACAATACAAAGTTGTCTGTGTTTGTTTATTGATTTTATATTCTTAGAATAGGTATCTATAGGACATTATTATATACAGAAATACTAGCTGTAGTGCCCTATGGATTACGAGAATTAACTCATTTTAAACGATAGAGTAGATGGAAATTCTACTATACCATCGTTTAGTAAATAACCCACTATATATGTATGACGTCAGCTGTATGCATAGTTCGTTTAACAATTAAAAATATCAGAGTATAAAATATAGGAGTTTATCTATTTCAAAAATTAATACAGAATGCAATCAGTACCAATCTCGAAAAAAAATTAATGGAAGTAAACCACTTTTAACGAAAATTGTACACCGTATAGGTACTTACAATATACAGTGCACTTCCTCTAAGTTAATACTTCCATGTGGGGGAGGGGAAGTAATGCGAACGTGGTCCCCCCCCCCGGTCAAGATACAACCACAAAAAAATAAAATAAAAATACTTCCGAGCACCACTTTCGTGTATCTACTTGATAGTTGATACAACGATACCTCGATTTTTATGTAGATACTTCTGCGTATCCCCATGTTGACATAAATGGATGTACGGATTTATATTTTATACACAAATTTATAAAAGTAGGAGAAAATTCGCCCAAAATTAAACATTCGATTTTGGTTACTGGTTTCCGAGTAAATGGAAATTTAATTTCAATCCATTATTTAAATATATAATTTCATTCAAAAAATACTATTCTACACACGTTTCCAATCTCATATACAAACACACGAATTATTTGAGTATCCTTAATACTCGTACATCCGATCGCGTCACGCGTCGTTCCGAATCATGGACGTTCTCGTGGGGGTGATATGGGGGATGGATCTCCCCTATGGCCGTTTGTCTGCAGTACATATCTGTACAACCTCATTGCAGTACACATTCGATCTTCATGTCTAAAATAATAACAGTACGTATATAATGAGATATAATAACACAACAGATAAGTGATAATACCAAGATAGAGCAACTCTATATTAAATTGTAAATACCAATGCCCATACCCATATATTGATGCGAAAATGAGGCAATAATTCAGATCAGTCGCAGTGCTGTGCTCTAGTGGCTATAAGTCGCTTAGTAAACATTTTCATTTCATTTGATAATGTCAGAGAAATAATATAAACGTCTATTTATCATAGAACATTTTAATAATGAATTTATTACTATTAATTAGTACGCAGCGGTGCGTCTGATCCGATTTTCAGCTGCATTAAAAGCACATGTATCTGACATGATTTGCCAGACTTAATATTTTCAAGACCGTGGGTAGTAGAGATAAAATATAGTCAATAACCGTAGTCATTACATAATAATATTTTCCAGCTGGTGGCTTTTATTTTTTGTTATCAAAAACCAGGTGGATTGATAAGGAATAAGTTTCCCTCGCCCGACCATAAAGTAATGTTATAGCGTTTTCCATCTATTTCATTAATTTACACTACACCCGTGCAGAGGGTTTTACACTACACGCGTGTACAACAAGAGTAGCAATAATATTGCACTCTACACAATAGATAACATGTTATAAAATATCTAAACCTGTTTATCCGTAAAATTGTGAACTACTTCAGTAACAAAACTTAATTGTGTTTTATTGTTTTTTTTTTTTTAATACTTTGATTAAGTATCTTGGTATTCATTATAAACCATTAAATCAAATTTAAAAACAATTAAAATAGACTTACATATTATGTGCTATTTTATCTATACAGTGTTAAAAGTAAAAAAGTGTGTAAATAATTGTATATATGGCTAAGAGAGAGAAAATATCTCCAAACCCTCCTCCTATTTATGTCTATGATAATAGAACTTTTTCATGCTCACACCACACGATGATAAAGACACATAAAATGGGTAGTCGTTTGTTTCAGACCACCCAATGTCCTCAGGGAAACGTTTCATTCGTTACCACATTAATATTTCAATGTAGGTACGTGGCACCAGTTACAATCAAATTAACATTTTTTTTTTAAATTTTTGTAATTTTGTGGCTGTATTATTTCCTCGTGTAATAATATTTTCATTTTCCCTCTCATAGTATTAAAAATCCTTCCCTCTCATAAATTATATAACTATACCTTATGTGAAGGACTAGTTTGCCGCCATAATCATACAATTTGAGTGTTTCACTAATTTGTAATTAATACGCTATTATGTAAAATGAAGGAGTTCCAATATTATTTAAGTTACACGAAAACATGCGAGAAGCTATACACCAAAAAATCAAAATACACGTCATACAATAATAATAACAAACTATAGTGATTAAAATTTAAACCATTCTTGTCACATGCATTTGTATACAAAATTAGTTATTTATTCTATAATATATACTATAAGTACATAGTATACTATTATAATAGTTAACTATTAGTATTATAAGTATGTTTTATTTAAAAAGTTTAAACTAAATAAGATATATAAAATAAAAAAATACAAATACAAATTTTATTGTTAATTATAAGTGAATATTAAAACTCGATATTAGGTAAACATTAAAATCAAATGATTTTTATAATCATTAAAAACGCACCTACATTTTGATGAGTTATTCGACTACCAAAACCTACAATTTATTTTATATTAATAGTTTTAAATTTTGAAATAATTTTAATAATAAAATTTGAAGAGAAGGTACCTGAAATAACTTTCTAGCCCCTAACTAGTAAAACTTCCCTATTATAAAGTTTGGTAGAAAGAATGAAACTAAAAATGCCCATCACTAAAGTCTTTGTGAATAAATTGTTATCAATAAATAAAGTTTGCGTGGCAGTCTTGCAATAAGCAATTCCTATTATAACATATTAACACCGTCGCGGTCTGGTCAAAATATAGATACAAATATTGTTAAACTAGTTTTAAAGTAATCGTAATTCGTAGAATAATAATCTTTACAGAAAATCGTTAAAATTTTAGTTCAAACTGCTGGATAAATGTTTTTCTTAGTAATTCTGGGCTTACATAAACTACCTAGGTATATTATAAATGTTTGAAAAGTAGGTACCTAATAATTCTTCCAAACTGTAGTTGTAACTGATTAGTGATTTGGATAGTTAATTTGAATACCACAATTTGATCAGTTAAAATTAATTAATTAAAAGTTAATTGTGATATCTAGGGTATAATAATTGTAATATTTTATTGTGTTTTAATTTTATTATAATAAACATGGGCTTACACCCTTTTTGACAACTTTATAAGACTTATAGAACCAGGTAATTTATAAAAACTAAAACTAATATTTAAAAAAAAGCCGATCAGTAGGGGGTGGAAGCACTTCGCTCGTCGGGTGCCAGTATGGGTGGATGCACTTCGCTACTGGGCAGGATACTCTTGGTGGATGTATTGCATTTGAAAGCAATAGATTATTAAAGCAATAATTTGAAATCATTGCATTCAATAAAACGATTCTGAGCGTAGCTTCGATGTAGTATACATAACTCTTAATATTAATTATATAGGTACCTACTCAGTACCTACCTATGTTTAACATTACATTGAAGATAAAATGTAGAAATAAATATGATTTAGTGTGACCTTATACATATTGTAAAATGTAATATGATATATTTATAATAGCTCAGTTTCATGTAGGTACAGTTATTACTACATAATATTATACAGTACCTATATTTTATTGAATGTTCAGTTTATGACATATAATATTGAAAACGAACAAAATATTATGTAAACCATTTGATTTATAATTGGTGTATATTCCAATAGG
>JAIPRL010012342.1:0-12165 GCA_025469235.1 Pemphigus obesinymphae | reverse complement strand
CAAGTTAATAAATAGTATTTAGTTATAAATTATTTGCAAGATCTATATTATAAAAATTTCAAAGCAAAATTAAATAAGGTTTAACGGTTCGAGGGACGCTTTTCTTTTGCATAAGTTTTAGTCCCCCTTGCAATTATTTTCCACTTTAACCACTGATAATAAGTAAAAATATTTAATATGAAATTAGTATAAAATTGTGATGTATGTATTGTATCAACGTTATAAACACTATATTATATTACACTATGTAATACAATACATAAATTACAAAGTTAATATGCACTTCCTGTTTAAAGGAAAAATCTCACAATATAGTCTGAAAATAGCTTAAAATAAAGCACAATATACTATATATTAGGTATAGGTACTTATTAAAAATAACCATCATCAAGATGTTGATCACCCCTATTGAAAATAAAATATAACTGTACCTATAACACTATAGGTACAGCAATACCATTATAAATACTTAAATATAAATTCCAAGCCCAGTACATACATGAATGTAGGTTAAATGGATGTTATTAAATGAATAACATCACGTTCGTTATTAGTATTACATTATTATATTGACAATTTAGATATATTAACATAATATAATATTGTTAATATATTTGTTATATTGATTTATATTTATATATTAATTATTTGTTGTTAATCCGTAGTATTTTTTTTGGTTGTGCACCACCAGATATTTCACCCATGAGTCACTATACTATATTATTTTAAATTTTAAAACAAAGATAAATCATTGCATTCGATAAGAACAATTCTGAGGGAATAAGCTTCAGTGTTTAAAAAAATAGGTACCAAACCATGACAATTAAATTTTAAATTTTCTTATTATCCCGATATTTGTAAAAGTCCTCCTGAAATCCTAAAATTTAATTGTCAAGTTTTGTTGATGTGTAAATTGTCCGGGTTCTAAGTTTGTGTTTTTGGTAACTGTCCTAATTTTAGTGAACCTTATGAAATGATTAGTGAGCGTGAACTGTGAAGTTTCTTTGGTGCATATTGAGTATGTCAACTAAGTGTCCGTGGAATATGAGTGTTTCAGTTTCTCTACTATATATGTATCCGCCCTCAGAACAAATTCTTAATTACACCACTGTGTCCATATACAGTATAAACCAAACATAAAATATAGATCTAGGTATATAATTGTATTTATAAGACTTAAATAAGTGTATAATATTATAAACACTGAGCATTTGTTTGATTTTTAAAATACGAAAAATACCATATTGTACTTATATATACATTTAAGTATAAAAAACTGATTTACATGTTACTTAAGTTTATCTTGTTAAACATATGAATTTATTTTATATTTAAAATATATATTTATGTGTGTTTTAAATTTTAATAATAACTATATACCTACTATATTTGTATATACATATATATATATATATATATATACATAGACAGATCATGAGACTTATAGATACATATTAAATATATATAGATTTATTATAATTTGTACGTTTAAATTTTTAAATATACCAGTTTATAAATTAGTCTACACTTAACTAATTAATATGTCAATATTTTACCGGAATATATGAATCATCCACACATCAATTTAATTTTAAAACCTTTATAACGCTGATTTTTGGGGTTTCATAAAAATTAGATTATACTTATTTACTTTGTGAATAAAATAAAAGCAATCACATATATTATGATAAATGTACATTGTACTGAAAAACTATAAATTAATATTAAAATGTGTAACTAAATATTTACTACAATTTCAACTACTAAGTATGTTGTTACTTAGATATTTTTTTTTGTGGGGGGGGGCTGAGGCACTGAGTAATATCATCAATGGGTTTTATAACAACAATATTACATTCTATTGACATATAATTGGCATACTTAATAAAAACTTAACTTTCCTGAAATTTCAGGGGGGGGGGGCAAGAAATTATATAAATACTATAAAAGAGAACGCCTATACAAATTCTTAATGAAAAACTTACATTAATATTTCTCATTTTTTTAAATTTAAAAATCCTAAAAATAAAAAACAAAAACATATGATAGATAATCACATTATCTAATTACTTATATAGGTATATTATATATACTTTTAAATATATTCGGTTTTATTAAAAAAATAATTTTAATTGGCTTTTTAACAACTCATAAAATATATAAAAAGACACATAAAAAATCTGCTATATTGGATACCTACTAGATATTATGTTGTTTCATCTTTCTATGATATTTTAAAGTTGATGAAAATGAAAATGCAAAAGTAATATTTTCAACAATATTTTATAAATACTTATTACATAATACAATAACATAATAACAAATTATAGTGACATGGAACTGGAAAATATCTCTAGAATATTATTTTACAATACTTTTTAAGTGAGTTTCAATTACTCTGCTCAGAATCGTATTTATCAAATGCAATAAATTATTATTGCTTTCAAATGTAAAAAATAATAATATATTATCCTATCCGCATAGGCGTAACTAGACATTTTTATTAGACTGGTCCAAAAAAATAAAATAAAATTGCTACATCCGTACTTTTACTGTATTCTACCCATTTATAATTTTCAAACCATGATTTTTGAAAACTGCGAAATCGATCTCCAAATTTCACTTTTAGGTATAAAGACAAGCGGATTTGGCAAGATTCCCTTAATAATTTTGTTTCTTTTTCCGAACGATTAATGAAAATGGCAAACGACGATAAACGAAATAAATCACGATAATATTATTATCTCGATAAGTTTGTATATGTATTGCGACAGGGTTGATATTTTTCAAAATTAAGTATGATTTGGAAATCTATAATGATCAAACTAAATTTTTGTTTTTATAATTTTTTTTTTTTTATGCAATATCCATAATATGTTTATAACTTATACCTATATAATATATGTTTATATGGGACTCCTTAGCGTGGCCCATGGCCCAGGTGGTCCAAGCCGTAGTTCCGCCAATGCCTATCAGCTATCCGAGTTCCGAAGAGATGATGAATCTATTCTTCCACCTATATCCTATTCAACGTACTGATTTTTCATTATTGGATTTTAACTATTCTTAAAATATCTTTAACATTTTCCATACTTTATGGTCTTTATGCCTTTAAAATCGAAGGTAATAAATCCTCGTAAGAACCTATTTTGTACTAAATAGATTATAATATGTGTATATATATATATGTTATTAGTTTGTATATTACATATATTATATACAAACTAATAACATCGATATCTATCTCAACCTGTTTTATTCTGCATGTTTTAAGTATATTATACTTACCTAGCAATATCACAAGTAAAAACATTATGGATGACGTAAGAATAGAAATATTATAGATATATAATCCAATTAAGTAGACAAGTTAAAATATAATTTATACAGGTATAGAAGAAATATAATATAAATTATAATTGTATGGGGAAAATTAATTACAATTTAAAACCCAGAGCGTTAATAAAAATATTTTTTAATAAAAATTTTCACTAGTATGGAATACTTTAATATTTAATAATATTTTAGTAATTGCAGCCCGTTGTAAATGTGAACAATACAAATCATTGATATTATGAGCTGACGTCTAAGGAAAGTTTCCTAACTACAACATATATAATTATATCTACCTACTTGAAAGTTGAAAAATAATAATTTATATAAACGTATAACAAAACCCATAAGAAGGTTGAAATTCGATAATGTAATTTAAAATAACTTGCTAGGTACTTGTCTTAATACGGTGGCCTTGTAATATGTTGAGTTTACTTTTTACAAGAAATACACCAGTACCTATATACAATACAATGAATATAATAACTATACGGTTAACGCTTTATATGGATTCTTGTGCACGAGTCCAGCTGAAGGACATATTGTTTTGTACCTATCGTTCGCAACGTTACCGCGGACCACTTCTCGCAGTCAAATATTTTTCGTTCACTGTATGACTATTGGACTATAGATATATTGTAATAAATTCATATTTTTGCCCGGTCTACAAGTTTTTGGGTCAAAAATGGTCAATAAACCGTAATCGTTTTAACACCATATTGGCGTATTGCAAATATTGTGGTATACCAGCTATATAGTATAAACCGCAATACCCTCGGATCCGCACGCCACAGATGTGTGTCACTTTCCTGTATTATTATTAGTACCTACAACGTATATTTACTCCTCCAAGTCTCAAACCATTATTTTAGTGTGTGGGTGAATGGAAATCGTTAATCGTTAAACGGACCAATTTTATTTTGCGTAAAATGCTATACAAAATGTCAAGGATTTAACGCCCGCTCATCATTACAATGTAATGTTTCATAACAAACAAATTACATGCCATGAGTAAATATTTGCAGCCGTTGAGAGTGCAAAAATTCTCTCGTTCACTATCATTAACGAATGATTAACATAAAACAAAAGTTTAATGGATCCACTAATAGTTTTCAAAAAAGCTTTTTGTTTGTTTGACTATACAAAATAAATGACTTGCGACAAAATGTAACCGGAACACACAACAAATCCTGGGAAATCAATTGCTAATCAATTTTGTTTGCCATTTACTTTATTATTTTATCCCGTAGAATTGGTCTGGGTAAAACAAATAGCATAGTATAGTTACACTGTCTAATGCACGTACCTATTGTCCATAAAATATACGTTTATACGTATGTATAGGTAAGTATTTCAATTATAAAAGGGCTACATAAAGCCAGTCATTTGTATTTTGTCTTAACGTAATAATGTAATACAATTAAAAAAAAAAAAAAGACTTGAATATTCTAATTTAGTTCGTTTCATTGGTACACCCGACACCGTACACTAATTGCGTGATAAAATTAAAAATATTTCATTAAAAAAATAATAATCCTAAACTACCGAAAATTTTTTTTTGTAGGTACTTGAAACCTATGTATATGTATAATACCGAATACGTCATGTTTCATATTATATTTTGATATTCTAATTTAAATAAATTCGATTTTTTTCTTTTAATGCATAATATTTTATGCAAATTGTACAATTAATTTATAAATGTAAATTTCATGAAATGTACAATATTTATGTTTGTATAATTTATTTTTATAAAACATTATATTTTTGAGATGGAGTGGAAAATATATATTATGTAAAAACACAACACGTGTACAGGACGTAGGTTCACTATATATGTCATTTGTCAATATAATTACGTGTACGTTTCTTGATGTCTGCTATTTTTATTTTTATTATTTTTATTAACGTGGTCAAATATAAATTAATTCACTCACTATATATACAATATTCGTAGAAGAGCTGATATTTTCAAAATACGAGAAATTACGTATTTATATTTTATATATACATAACTATAATTTTGCACCACACTCTGTAGTTGTACAAAATATACAATACGCTTAATTTCAATCAATGCCACAAAAAACTATATCATACGAATAGAAAAATAATATGAACACAAACGATGCAAAGAATATTTCCACATAAATAACATTATCATTTACTATTACAAACACTTCACGATTACACACGATGCACAAACATCCATCGTTATACGTTATACGTAAATTATCACAGTTTGGTGGTCTTGTGAAGTTGAAATCGTGTTAATAATTATTATTATTATTACTATAGGCACTTAATATACTATTATATAATAATTTCGGTCCTTTATCACATCCCCAGTTCTAGTGCTTTAATTATTATTATCGTAATTTCCTATTATCTGCGTTATGAATAGGGTTCTGGTATAAGTGGTACCTATACTGCTAATACCGGCACTTCTTCTAATAATATATATATATATTTTTTTTTTAATTTAGGTACTTTTTGTTTATGATTGAAAATTAAAAAAATATATATTGTGTTGTATACACAGTCAGTGTGTATACACACAGTATGAGTTGCATATGTGTGTAATGAATATATTTATATATTATATAAGCATAGATATATAAGTAGGTTCTTATATACCTACCTACCTATAATATTATGTGGGTAACTGCTAAGTATATAAATATAATAATTAATTATTGGTACTTACCTACATATAATATATTATTAAGTATATACTATTCATTATACAACCATATCATAGATCAACTATAGGTACATAGATAGCTAAATATTGGCAATTAGATTCGTCTAAAAGGTCGCGACAAAATTAACTTTTAGACACAAAGCAATTTTCCTCTTAAATAACGATGTTTTACTGGTTCAATTGTTATTTTTATTTTAAATCATAGTTCAGAGTTTAGTCCAATCAGATATAATGTTTATCTATGTGGTTTTCATTTCTTAATTTCTACCATTGACGTGGGCTATCTATGTATACTTAATCTATGACCATATTAAGAGGATGCCACAACAATTATTCTCAGTAGTAAAAACTAAAAATATGGCTAGGTACGAAAAACAAACAAAATTACCTTTTAAAGTGATTTTAGAATTCAAATTTATAGAAAACAATATTTTGGAGACGATTTCATGGGAATTTTTGTAAAATATCCATTAACAAAGAAGTTACAATGATTTAAAAACTAAAAAAGAAGGATTTTTATACATTCGATATTGTGCTGTATAAGAGAATGATAAAAAAACATGAGATTATATCCAAAATGTTGTCTAATAAATATTTTATAATAGGTATCTTAACTCTAAAGGTATTTTAAAAAGCCTTTTTGTTTATTTTTCGTAAACTTATTTTTGAACGAATGTAGTGATTACACAACAATAAAAAGTGGTATTGGATACAGGACTATTTTTAAATTACTCTAAAATTATATTTAAACTACTTTATATTTAAATATTGAAAAAAGATTTTTATTTTTCATGAAATTTCACAAAAATTCCCATACAAAACCCCTTAAGAATGGCCGTGTTGACATCCTTTTAATACCTATATATAGTATATAGTTGACTAGCTACTATTATGGAAATAAGTAAACACCATTGGTGCCCACATTTAGAAGAAGACACATTTTGACACATTTTAGTCGGTTTTGAGTTTTCGGTCCTGTTCCTTTCTTTTATACTCTAATAAATTTATATCAAATATTTAATAACTAATATTTGATAGGTACTTTTTGATACAATTTATTTTGTAATATTCTTTATTTTCTAATTTTGTAGTTTTGTGTAAACACTTATGTTTGATTAAGTAAAAATAATTTAGTTTATTGAAGGGATTTTTTATATGATTTACATGAAGTAATTTTATTAATACCTACCTCAAGATTTTTTTTGTATATATTAAATTCCTCGGCAACATATTTATTTTTATAAAAATAATTCTGAATTAGTTTGTTCATAATTGATTAACAATAGTGTAACAATATAATATTATATATTTTGTTTAAAAGAGAAGAAGAATTTGTTAAATAGGTTTATTCCAAAAATAATAATATAACAAACTGCACTTTAAACTTTTAGCTAAAAATTACATAAATAATGCTTTATTTTGTCCTATTTTCATAGTCCAATTTTTTTTTTCTTTAATTTATCAATTCGATTTTTGTATATTTTTGTCAATTTGACAACTTTAAAGTGCTGCGGATTCGAAATTGTCCCTTAATTTAATGATGGACCACCCTATTTAGTATATCGTACAAAGATAAATGGTCAAAGTGATATTACATTGTATGGTGTCGTACGTTTATTTGGCTTACAAAACAGTATTAAAACAAATAGTTTCCACTAAAAAAGGAGAGTGTATACCTACGGACAATCTTTAATATGTACATATAAGTATTCTGGTGGGATTTTAGGAGCTTACGTTTTACTTTAGCTATTGTTTAATCAAATCCGGGAGATTTTGAAAATAGAATAAAATTTATGCAGGGTTAAATTTAATTTGAAGTGAAAACTTTCGGTAGTAGAGTAATTATAATGGAAAATTTTAGAAATGTTTGTAATTTATGTAGTTTTTAATAATTAAATAGTAACCATTCGTTTAGGTATAGTTGTAAAAGGTTCCAAAAGTTATTTATATACTCTCAAATATCCCGGCCGTTGGTATTATTGTGTCTGTCTACCTGTTCAAGATGATGCAGAAATCTACGCGATTTCCGTTAAATCAATAAAAAAATTTAATTTTTAAATAGGCACTGCGAATTCATTAACGGTCAGATCGGATTTGGACAGGCGTCAACGTGTACTCAAAATATACTAAAAATCACTTTTTTGAGTATTCTCTGGAGGAAGATACGTCCCTCCCCTAGTTCTCTAATAGGCACCCATGAATAGGAGCTTTAAGCAAGGAGAGGGGGCTACAACCACGAAGAGCTAGGTCTACTCCCTCTCTTGTTATGAACAATCAAAAATTCGATTTTGGTCTATACAAAAAAGCAAAAAAGTGACTTTTATTATGTTATATATACCGGAGCTTACAACAAAGTTCTGACTGTTATTGAATGCGTAACAGTGATTTAAAAGTAAATCGTCCCTTAGGCTGTCTCCACAACCAACTATGTAATTTCCTCTCACTTGTTTCCCCCACGAACGCCCGAGATATGAAAACTCGCCTATAATCTTTTTTAGGACGCCTCGTACTTTTTTTACAAGTTTTACGCCGGTTGTCGACCTAACGCAACCTCTATTAGTCGCCTTCTACGACAGACATATTAAATATTGAAATACCTTTACAGATTTTGAATGTCTTTAGGATAGAACATGTTACTGAAGATTGATATTAGAACCATTTTCGAGTTTTACTCAACTAAAAAACCAAAAGTCAGAAATAGGTACTAAAATGAACTGAATTTAAATTAAAATATACTAAGTACCTATACTTATTTAAAATTAATAGTATATTAATTTTTCTATAAAATAGTAAGAACTTGCGTCCTAAATAAACTATTTATTTATTTAGTTTTCAAAATCGATATCTCCCAGTTGATAAAATTGTAAAAATGCCACTGATTAAACGTTCGCTTAATTTATTTTTATTATTAAATTATTTTAATTGATTGATTTCAAGAAAATGCCTAATGAATTAAGAATACTCTTTTCATAGTTCACATTGTTCGTCAGTTCCTAAGGTCTAATATATGTATCAATAATGTTTTTAAATATAAAAATGTGTTTTGGGAATAGAAGTTTAAACTGATAATACGCACAGCCACACAAGATTTAAAAAAAGAAATCAACGTTTGGTTACAATTCCTCATTATAATTTGATAATGCATCAAATCATTCAAATCCTAATATTGATTTATTCATTCTTTAAATTTTTTCTAAATATTTACCCAACTGCAGTTTATTTTTGGTAAGTAAAAATCACCAACTTATTGAAAATTACTATAGAATCTTTTGCAGTAACCAGTATTATTTCCACTATTAAACGAAAAAAAGGTTAGTAGAGACATAATATCTAGATATCTTTCTCTTTCTCTCTCTCTCTCTCTCTCTCTCTGTGTGTAGATACTCAATATAAGTAATATGGTTCATTCATTAGGTATCATGTTTTTATAATGACAAACTGCAATGAATAATTTATTAATTTATTAATATGATAATATGAAGTGATTATGTGAGTATTATGATGATTATCATAAATCAAAATGTTATAAGAAGTATTATAATAATCATCAATACGTGTATACATTGCAGTATTTTTTATGCTCAATCGGTAAGTTTTCTATTATATTTCTTAATCCTTTGATGCTGCACCGACAAATTTGCACAATCATGAAATCGTTAAAAAACTACCGATAAACCAGTCATATAGGTACGTGTATATTCAGTGGCGTAGTAAGAAAAATTTTCGGGGGGGGGGGGGTGTTGAATACATAGATAATAAAATTCAATAATATACAGTATTGATTGCGGACGAAGGCAATTTGTGTTCGTGAAATTTTTTTAATGTGTAATCACTGATTTCAACCAGTGGTATCAGTTTGTCTAATTTTGAGCGAATGATTACATTTAGCGACGAAAATAATCATGTTCGCACGTGAAAAAATCGTAATAATCGTAATACCACCACAACCAACAGGCAACAAGCACCGACAACCTACGGTATAAATAATGACAAAATAGACTATGTATTATATATAACAATATAAATCGAGTATAATAAATATGTTATATTTCGACGGTTTATCTTTGATATTTTGGACTACGAAACGATAATCGGGTTTTTATCACCCGACAAACCTCCGCGCACGACACAACCATCTGTCATAGTCCAATACGAATAACAATATATTGAATTTATTGTTAGAAATCGTTTTCGTAATTTGTTGATATTTGACAATATTATTATTTTTATTACTCGATGCGACCGCGACGTCACGGTCGCATCGAAACAGTCTCGTTTTACAAGTGCAAGTACACAGATATACCCAGTGTTTAAAAATAATTTTTTTGAACTACCTATGAACGCGAACGATTTTACTTCGTTCATTTAACGTTCATTTTACATTTGATAATGTACAAAATTTATATTATTTAAAATTTTCATCATTCATCGGAGACACGATTATCAATAATAAATATATTTTATCTATGATAATAATAATAAATTATAAATTAAAAATTAAATTGAGTGTACTTCAATTTTAATGTAACAGTCATTTAAATATAGCCCTGCAATAAGTTATAAATTAGATTAGGTATGGCTGTATGCCTGTTTGGGTTTACGTACGTATTTTTATTCTATTCTAGGAGGGTAGGTATTTTTAACGTTTTTACATTGTACAGAGTACAACGTACAATAGATTTATCGTTCTATTAACTATTTACGTATAGATATACTACTATACTATGCACATAGTAAGAAGTTGCGGTGAGGTACAGTGGCAAAACCCTGTTTTCTTGATTATAATATTTGTCATTTTTGGAGCACTCGTTATTTTTTGCAGGTTTAGTTTTGAAGTTATAGCGATATTTAGTTTTTTTGATTACGACATATTTTACGTTGCGTTTTCGTATAAAAAGACAAAAAGTGTTGTTTCCATATTTAGAATGTATATTATTAGGATTCTACACTATCAATATTTTTACTCATAATTTTAATCCATATAAATTATAATTCAATTTCACAATTTCTCATGGAAATACGTATTGACAGCGTTGCAATATCGTGGGTATTTTGAGGAAACATAACCACGCTCGCTAATATCTCAAATTAAATCGAAAATATTTAAATATCCCCTCATTTGTTGTGAAACACCATGTCACGTAGGTAAGTAACAAATTAATTAAAATATGATTTAAGTGTACTTCTTTAAGTCGCACCTATAAAACAAGGTCACTCGGACAGTTTAATTCGAAAATATATCCCGATAAAATAAAAATATTAATATAAATACCACAGAATAGATGATACTACAAAATATAAAAATATTGATAGTCATATAAACAAACTATTGAAATGACAACTTTCACATGTAAACGCAATGTAAAATATGTCGTTTTACAAAATCCAAATAACTTAAAATTGCTATAAAACTTCATAACTAAACCTGACCGCAAATTTTTTCTAGCACTAATGAAATTAAAACGTTAAAGCACACGTTTTTAAAAAAAATGGGTGTTCCGTAAACCATAACTAAGTAGGTAAGTACTAAGTTGCAATCATTTAATATAAAAATAAAAAGAACAATAAAATGAACGCGTTCATTTTTTAATAGAACGTGGGCTTGAACGCGTTCTTTAGGAAACCAATGAACTTGAATACGAAAGCGTTCGATTTTCGGTTAAAGAACGTGAACTCGAATGTATTCGATTTTTTAGTGAACGTTCCATACACTGGATATAACTATCCTAAAATACGTAATTTTTTTTTAATTGAACAGTTTTAATTAATCTAAAAACATTTAAATGTATAGGTAATTATTTTTAACATCCTATAGGTTGGTATTAAACAATACATATTTTACTTTAAAAATACAAAAATGATTATAGGTATAAATTTTTTAGGCTCAGTCAAGATTTTACTTGCGTTTACAATGTTGTTTTTAAACATGATTTTTTTTCAATATTGACTTTTAATTTGATATAGGTACATAAATAAATATTAAACACCTATCTATAAGTAATCCCTGTGGAGGGGGCTAAGAATACCTCCACGGTTTCCTCATGCCTGTCGTAGAAGTCGACTAATTGAGGTTGCGTCAGGTCGACAGCCGGCATAAAACTTGTCAAAAAGTATGAGAAGTCTTAAAA
>JAIPRL010012341.1:0-12167 GCA_025469235.1 Pemphigus obesinymphae | reverse complement strand
ATCAGTGATAACAGAGATTGTCAGATTACGACAGTCGTTCTTTTTACACACAACACTGAACACACGTATTGTAAAAATGTGCTTTTTTTGTTATATTAAAATGATACATTAAAAGTTAATAAATATGCTTATTTTATATATCCTTTTCTAATAACGTTCCCAACAAACATTATGTGAAGAACATAACGAAACAGGTATAGTACGTGTATAGGTATTAGGTAGGTACATTGTTATAAATAACAATAATATAACATCTTACATTGCAATTACAACAAATATCTAAATATAATCAATTTACTCGTAGATAATATTTCGTTTTCCAAAATTAATTTTCGACTTCATTGATCGACGAACAATAATAAGCATAATACACATTTTATTGACATTTTTAAAGTAACATATTACAACATAAATAATTTTATTTATATAATGGATCCTATTATATACATAACATATTACATATAGGTACCACCGTTTTTCCGAACGTAAAACATACTTTGAGAGATGCACGTTTCTAGGGAATTTAACTATTTTGAAAAAAATTAAATTAAGCCATTTTAGGTAAACTTCTATGAAGAATTAAGTATCGTAATATTATTTAAATTTTTACCAAATTATCCATGTAAAAATTTAGATTTTTTTACGGAAATTAAATTTTCATAGAGTTTATCAAACACTAAAAACACATAGCTTAGTCTATAAACTCAAAAAAAAAAATAGATTGGTATAATCCCAAGTTATAGTTTTGTAGAAAATAAAAATAAGCCAACGAATACGCGATAAGCAGCTCATGAATAGCAGCGGCTGCTGCGCGCAACCCCGTGCATGATCTTATAATATTAATATTTTTTCTACTTAATATTTATTTTTTATGTGTTATATTTATTTTTATACGATAAAACTTGGACCAAAATTTAGCAAAACACACGGACTTATGAAAATTGAATTAATTTTTAATTTTCATCCAATATAACAAAAAATAATAACTTAAGCCGCGTCGATGATTCCCGTGTAAAAGCATAGGCCGCTACCGTCGTGTATGATCTTATGACGTCTCGAGTGATTTTTAAAACGCTGTAACTCAAAAACGAATCGCCGTACACAATTTTTTTGAATTTTTTTTATATACATTTGTTATAATAATAATACGTAATAAAAAAAAAAATGCACTTTTTGTGTTGTATAGTCCTTTAAGTAGTAGGTATACATTTTGGTTGACGAGAGATGGATGGACTATTTTGTGAATTGAATATAACATAATTATATATAGGTTACGAATTTAAAGAATCGAACTAAATTGAGAACTATTTGCGTTGAATCTGTTTAAGAGTACCACTGACAAAGTGAATGTGATATATATACATTGCAAATTGGATTTGTAAGATGGATTTTCGTGGCCTGTGGGAAGATAATAGGAGAAATCGTTCGAAGATAATTTGAAGGAGTGAGATGGAATAGCGTATAGTGTACATATATATATGTGTGTGTGTGTGTAGGTATGTCCGAATTGAAGGAGAGAAAAGAGGAAGTATTTTTATCTTGCAAACTATAATATATTTTCGATTTATAGAACCGCAGGGTATAGGGATAAACTAATAATATTATATAATATTAAGTAGTAAGTACTAAGTACTCTATCAAAGTTTCTCGAATCTGATTTTCGCGGATTATATTGTAGGTTTAAAAACAGTGCCGGAAAACCAAACCTATAATATACAGTGTATATTGTTAGCGGTGGATTTAACTCAAATATAAAATGTTTACGTTATATGATATTATATTGAGATTTCATTTTCTTCTATAAGTTCTTATTGCGTTTTCCCGGTTTCAACAAAGAATTTATTGTTAGTTTTTAATTTATATTTACAATATTATATGCATTTATTTTTCGGTATAAGTACCTAAACTTACATTTTCATAAGCTGAACAAAAGTTCATAATTTTAAACTTTAAACCACAATAAAATGAATCCTATTATAATAGATTATATTCAGTTCTGCAGGTTTCGATTATAACTAAACTACTAAACTGTACTATACTTAGGATACCTAGGTTAAGTTAGGTACTATTACACTTTTTTTTTTTATATAAAAAGGTTACGATTTCGTATCCTGGTCCTTGGAAAATATCACTTTAAACATAATATTATATTCATGAACATTCCGGTAGTTTTCGAACAAAAAAATGCCAAATAATTTTCCAAGTTGATTATACGAGTATTTGAGTAATCCATAATATGATTACTTTAAAATGTGAAATTATAGATCGGGCCAAGGCTAGTCATGTACATCACACCAGCCATCCATTTTGGAAATTCACACTTTTTTTTAGTTATTTAGTATGGAATTTGTATGATCATTTTCAGAATTTTTATGCAATTAATTTTATCAGAATAACTTAACAACAGTAAGGGGGGCTGTCGTGACGTCAATAAAATTTTTTTTTTTTGAACAGCTAGTTGTTTAGTTTGGAATTTGTATGAATTTAAGTGACCATTTTCAGAATTTGTACACAATTAGTTTTACTGGAGTAACTTAAAAACACTTGCTAGAACAACTTTTTTAATTATTGGCCGATTTCAATAAAACCATTGCTATTATTTTGTGCAAAGTATGTGCAATTTTTCTGAAAACGATGTTGCAATCAGAATTTAGCTTAGTTTAGAAGTTATAGCAATTTAAAGTTGAATGATTTTACGCTGTTTTACTTATGTATCCAGTCAATTTCATCGTCGCGTCGTACCTATAAGACCCGTAGTCTCTAATGGTAAAACATGTACGGTAATTCAGAGTGCGCGGATCCAGGTTTGAAACTGTCGCCTATTTGTTTCGCATTTTTACATTTTAAATAACTATTTTTTTTTTTCAGCATCAAAAACTAGACAAAAAAAAAATCCAGAAATCTAATTCTTCGATATAGTAGAAATATAGGTATCTTGAATGTCCTGGTTATAAAAAAAAAAAAACTAGGAAAGAATGTCCTAGATTCGTTTCTTTTCGCGAGCGCATTTATTTTTGTTTACGAGACGAATCTTTGTTGTATTTTAGCTTATAGGATGTCAATATATTATTAATTTATTATTATAATATAATATAAAAAGAATTTTTAAATTTCTTTTTCATATTTTTCCCACTGGCTCAATAATAGTGTTTCAAAAAAAAATCCTTCCAACGCATTTTTTTTGTATAAAATAACTTTATCTTACGTGTTTTAGAAATAATTTTAAGGGAACAGAGTACCATAATATATAAAAACATTATTTTCGTAGGTATGTGTCGTAGTTACTGACGTTCGTGACATATTATTGAAAACAAACATACAATAATAGTTATAACTTATAAATAATCAATGGTATGTACCTACAACCTACAGAAAACAGGGAAATTTCGAATAAAACACAAAATATTATATTATCGTCAACAACCATTCGTCTCCTACATATTATTATATGGGCGATAAACATTGTGTTGGTTTTATAAGATTTTCTGCTTAGGTGAACGGCAGTGGGCACCTGCTTGTAGACAAATGAAAAATGTAATTAAATAATTGAGAAAAAAAAACAGCATAAATTATTAATTAATATGTAGACGTCTTCGTCAGGTCGTCTGTACTCAACGAATCGTAGTAATGAAATGAGCCATGACCATTTTTGACATTGATAAATTTGATAACCGGACTAGCCGAAGAAGGTACTTACATCCAAAAACGCATGGTGCGTGGCAACGCCCTTATTACAAAATATGCAATAAATGTATCGTATTAAAGTACAAATGTAACAATTTCATAAGTGTGATGTTTTTATATTAAATTTGGAATTTAAGGTGAGAAGGTGAAAAGGTTCAATAGGTGAATAAATTAATAGAAATGAAATGTGAAATTTAAGCGTTTAATTTTCGTTAACAACGTACGGTTTTGTATTATAGCCTATAATATATAATATTATGTGTAATACGTATTATAGGTGTTTACAGTGCCAGCGCAAGAGGGGGGGGGCGAGGTATGCCCGTGGACCAGGCCCCGAACTTACAAGGGCCCCGCAAAGTGTATTATTGTAGTACATATTATTAACAATTTTATTTGGATTTTTCGAATAAAATATATACAAGCGTAATATTTTATTTTTGTACCAATTTTAATACAAATTGTGAAACAATGATAGTAATATAAGTAGTAATAGTAGTAATAGTGCACGGCTGCACATACCCGTATAACGCATAGGTATAGTACACATCGCATATAATATTATATTTTTTATAAAAATAAAAATAGATATTAGGTATCATTGACGTGGTTGTATCAGAAAATAATGTTTTATCCTTCGTCTTCGTCCATTGTCGTATTACAGTCCACATGAATATCTATGGTCTGCAGTGTGTGCACTCAACTCATATCTATTTATTTGTTTGATTGAAAACGTCTGGCCGTTAACGTACCTAAGTACTTCAAAGTTTAAAAGTTATTAATATATATAAAATAGTTATAGGGCACTAAATGTCTAAACGATCTATGTGTATAAATAAAAAAGCTGCATTTTTCTTCCAAAAAATGTGTAATGGACAATAGGTGTATGAAAAAAATCATTTTAATGTGGTTGGAAATATTATGGTTCAATTTACCATAGTCCTATATTATACGTATATGCCGTATTATACGGTTAGAATTACGATGTAGGTAATGAATATGGTTGTTTGATTATACTTGATTTTATCATACATATAGTTAAATTTATTAAATATACCTATGTATATTTTATCATTATATTAAGTATTCACTGTTTCAAAACGAAATTTTTTTTTTTTTTTTTTTGATTAGGCGTTACTAAAAATTGTATTATTTCTTCAACTATGAACTATATTATATTCAATTATAAAATCCAGAGAAATATTAAATATCAATTTAATTTTAATTTTGAAATTAAGTGTCTGTATATTTTATTTTAATTTAACGAGTAATATGTCTTCATTACAATGGCGTATTTACGAGATGAGAGGTGAGTATAGGAGATGGATTTCCTCCTCAAGAAAATTTTATATATACCATTGTTTTATTAGGTAGGTGTACCTATATATTCCATGTAAAATTAACTTTGTTTTATCCAAAGTAAAAATGATTATTACCAATAATAATTCTTCTTTTTAAATATTATTGGGATTATCTCAAAATGGCTGAATGTAGGTAGATACCAAATAAAAATATAGAAAAATGAGCTATAAAATAAATTAGAGGAGTTGAATGGTTAATAATACTCAGATTATTCGGTTTATCCGAATAGAATAGACACCTATATTTATACCTACTTATGATTACCTACCTAATTATATATTAAAAGCTCCCGACTTTATTTTCTAATTGTAATTTATACTTATACCGCTTACAACAACACATTTGATTTTGATTTAATTTGTCTGAAATTGTTTATAAGTGTGGCATAAGGCCCCGCAAATACATATAGATGTACCTTAAGTTCTTAACATTAATATACTTACTATTTACATCATAAGTAAAGTGTTTTCGAGTCTATAAAAAGTATTACGATAATATTGGTTGTTATAATTTTTTTTAATAAAATGAAAATTTCGATGTATTTAGCTTAATCATTTAGGAAAAAAGTGCATAGATCAAGAAATAAGTACTCTCCCATAATATATTATACTACATGACAAAATAGATGGTTATTATCACAGTTGACACATTTTTTCCCCGCGTGCCCATCTCCTCTTCGCCACAGCCTATAACGTAGTTCACCACTTTTCGTTGGTCCAATATTTTGTCATTCGGATTTGAATTTTGATAGTGATTATGAGTAAACAAACAATTAAACATGTATTATAATAACTTAAATCATAATAAACAATATCAAATATAATTTATTAAAATTATATGTGCACTATTAAATAATTATTAACAACTAACAAGTAAATACAGAGCCAAGAATACACAAGATAATGTTAGCCAATAAGAAGTGGTGAACTACAACACGGGTGCGGTGAGGAAATATTTTAGCCGGTTGTGCACGTCCTTGTGCGTATCAAAAACCTGTGATGATACTTATCTATTTTGTCATGTTATACATTATACACCGTACACGCATAACGCGGAAATTCCGATTTGCGTATTATAGACCGTATAAAATACGAATGCACGCGGTATAATGCACGCGCGTGTAGTGTTGTCGCGCGTGGCACTGGCGTATGCATATTGTGTGTGCGCGTGCTTACGAAGAAGATTTTCGGTTTCTGTGTCACCCGCCATAAAGGAGAAATAATCGCGCGTCCGCGTCTTTATCCGGTCCCACTGCGCGAGGTTGCAATATTTTAATAATTTTGCTTGCTCATGTACGGTTATCACAGCCGAACATGGTTGTGCATTATGACCGTGGTGGACGGCTATATTGTATTGGAAATATTTTATACGGAACAGACATTTTACGGAATGATACTAGAAATTCGTTGGTTTACACCGGTGTCATATACCGGTGCATTTCTAGTAGTATTGATTTCCATTTTCTATACCGATTGATTACACCAAATTGAATAGATATTCGTTGTGATAATATTGTAATACCCCCCACCATACACAATTATTTTACTTTATTCCCTCCAAATTTTGAATTAACCCATGGCATATTTATGTTTTTATTATGCATTCATTATCAATAATATTATTAAATCAATACAATTGTTTAATAAATCGATAATATTACAAGATACTACAGTATTAGATTATAATACTTAAATATAGTATTCAATATTTTTATAAATTGTATAAAAATAATAATTTGAAAAATGAATAATCAAACCAGATTGAATTCACTAAAAATGAAATTGTTCAGCGAGTTCATTTTGACTAAAAATCGTACTATATAGTACTTATATTGTACACGGATTTCTCGAACGAACCAGAACACTTGCTGGTAAATATGAATTATAATGAGAATGTGATCAGAGCGGAATATTGGATAGGAAGCTTATTAGCTGCAGATGTTACTTGTAATCCCTTTAAAATAAATAATTAAATTAATTTACTACTACTATACAGTACTCGATTAAGGGGGGGCAAAAGGAGCTTGGTAAATTATATGGATAAATTTACGTACATTTTAGTGGTAAAAAGAAAAATTTTATTGTTAGATTTTATAATATATGTAATTAGATATTTTTATATTTTTATTATATTTGTTATTAATGGGTATAATAAAGAAACATTTTCAATAATCATATATATAAAATATTTAAAATGTAGAATACTTTCGCGGGCCATATAATGAGCAATGACGGGCCGGTTAGGTTATATATTATTAATATGGTAATATGTATATTGTATGATAAATTATTATTGACCATAAGCTTTATACCATATTATCTGTTTTCTTTAGATATTTTAATGTTGACTGAAGATGATGATGATTTATTATTTACTTCTAATAAAAGACAGATTAGAAGCAAAATATTAAACTTTATCGACCTCACTGTTAGTAATATGACTGACTGGGACTTTAAATTACACTTCAGGTTAACAAGAACAAGTTTTGAGGTACCCATCCAATATAGTATTAATGGTTATGCTAATTTACTATTATTATGATTGTACTTTGGTTTATTTAGTATTCAATTGTGCATTAAAAAGTTGAGCTTTTTTCATAAATATTAATTTTATTACAGACTTTGGCCAGTCATTTGGGACCATTACTTTCTTTGTCTAAAATTAAAATGAATATCAAAAACCAAATTTTAATATTTATTTGGTATATGGCTAATTGCGAAACTCATCGGTAATAAAAATATTATTAGAATAAAAATATTTATTATTTTTGTATTATAATAATAATAAAATAAAACATTCACTGGACTTCTATGATTATTTCTGTCAATATTTATTTTTAGCAAATAGGTAACAGATTTAATATTGCAGATAGTACAAGTCATAAGGTTGTGACAAATTGCTTGTATAATATGCAAAATTTAGCAAACACATTCATAAGATGGTCTGTTGGTCAAGAAGCAGAAATGACAGTCAGAAAATTTGAAAATTTGAGAGCAGTATCTTTTCCTGGTGTATTAAGTGCCATAGATGGGTGTCATATTTCCATTCTAGCCCCTTGGGAAAAAAGGAATGTTATGGAAAAACTAAACAGAAATATGTTTTACAACAGAAAACAAGTTCCCTCAGTTGTATTACAGGTTTACTCAATGCAAAATCTTTCTGAACTTATTGTGTGTTTATATAATCGTTATTTTAGGGAATAGTAAATGCTGACCTGGTTTTTATTGATGTGTTTTCTGGATGGCCTGGATCATTAGATAGAGTTTTACCATGCATTTACATTTTACCATGCTACCCGTCGCTCGCCGCTCGCCGCTCGCCGCTTGCCAATGTACGCACGGCCTAACGTGGTGCCGCGCTACTCCGCAACGCATCATCGACCTATATACTTATATAAATACAACTTTTACTGTTCTATACTAATATATTAAAATTAAAATATCATCATATTTTGACACACTTTGATGTTAAAATGTTGAAATTAAATTTTTTCTACAATAAAAAACAATAAAAGTACCTTCCTATTTATTTATATGCTGGAGAATATTTATTAAATTTAACGTATTGATATACTTAAATAAAATAATAACTTATTCAGAAATTATTATTTATTTCAATAATAATGATAATTATGATAAACCAGAGCCCAAAATATATACTTTTACGTACTGCACACTTTAGGATGTTATCACCCTCCTCTTTTAGTGGCCTCGTTTTAGTTATTGATTGGATGGAGGTTATGTTTTAATCAGCTCATCAAAAAATAAAAATAAAAAGTATTCATTTATGTTATAAAAACTTTTATACATACTTTTTTTACATTTTACTTTTTTTTATTCATAATAAATAGGTTGTTATGTGTTTAAAATTATTATGAGTTATTACATATTTAACACATAAATAGACTATTTATACAATTACAAAAAATGGCAATTGTGTTGAGATACAAAAGTAAATTGAAATATAAGTTTATTATCGAGCAAAATGAGCGGTTTTTTTTCCTGATAATAAAAGTACCTTTATCATCTATGAAATATAGGATAACCTGCAATAGTTGTTAACGTGTTACTTGAAACTTATGATTTTAGATTTTTTAGAAAATTTTGCATTGCAGTGCGTGTGATTTTAAGGCACCATATATATTTACGTTGATTAGAACATTCGTATCTGTTTTGCCGGATTTAATTAGGACATACACTAAACCAAATATAACTGCGATTTCAATAAAAATATAGATTAATTTAATAATATGGTTGTTAATATACGTCCAATAAAATGTTTCTTGATTTAGAAATTAAATATTTGTTAATTTAACAGTAAAATAACAAAACGTATTATTTATTTAACAATATATTTTATCAATGTCTTGGGTAAAATTTCCCAATTGAATACAAATTTATTTGAATTAACAAATATTTTGTAATTTCTTATTTTCTTCTTCGTAAAATAAACGCCCATTTGTTAATCAAAATAGTCAATTTAAACAAAATATTTTTTCAATTTAATAACATATTTTATTAAAATAATAAAATCTGTATTCATTTTACAAATTATTTTTATTAAATTATAACTTGTATATTTTTGTGAAATTTACAAAATGAATTTGTTATTGTAAACACAATTTTTATAAGTTTTAGTTTTCTAGATGTCTTTCTGTTCGTAATTTCTAGCACATAGTTACACGAGTTTGTTGATTTGGTTATCAAAGAAAGAAATATAAATATATAGTTACGCACCATATTTGATTCGGTTACTATAGTTACTACTTTGCAAAACGCCGATTAAATGTATTTCCCCCCCAGACTTTTTCACTTATCATGGATTAAACGATGAATTGCAAATTGAAACAAAAAAATGGTAATTAGTTGTAATTAAACTGCAATTTTTCGATACAAGTTTGAAGTTGTTACGATAATGTGTATGGCCGTGGGGAGAGCGCAAATATCACGATCGTCTCTAAAATTCTGTCTTTAATCTTTTTTATAATTGGATTTGTAACTCTGAAACCACTTTAAGAAGTATTTTTGTAAACATATTATGTACTTTTACTACTGAAAACTATCATTGTGTATACTGCAGTGTAATAACTTCATGACTAACTTTACTATATGGAACCCAACAAAATATGGTTTTTCTAACACAAATCTACAGTTGATGATAATTGATTAAGAAAAGAGGTCCAGAAGGCAGAAAGAGACAGAAAATAATCGTTATGTGAAATTTTAAAATATAAACCGTTATAAAATTTGCTAAAAATAAATTAAAATAAAAATCATAAGGAATTTAATATTATTATTATGATTATGATACCTATAATAACCCTACATCGTGTTATTTATTTAAAATTTGAATTTTGTTTTACTACCTATAATCTACCTATAGATTTTGTTAAAATTCGAGAAACTTAATTTTCTGTGCTTATATACACATTTACGTACTATGTGTGTGGTAATCAATTCGGCCACTGTAATTTAGACCTGGGAACCAATTCGGTATTTCGAACCAACTAGGGAAACGGGGAAATTTTTTTTTTAAAAAGCATACTTTCTGAAATTTTGTGTGGTAGTTACATGGTATATCGTATTTTCAATTATAGTGGGAAAATAATATAAATTATAACCTTTTTTAAAAAAACATTTATTTAATTTATTTCATCTTTTGATTTTAAAATATTACAATGATTTTTTTATTTTTTTGCTAAAATGCTTTTTGTAGTCGCCAACTTGCATAATTATTTATAGAAAAAAGTTCGGTCAGTAGAAGATGGATATTGGTCCATCCTCCCTTGGGTCCTCGTACAGGTAGTACCTATATATATTATTATTATTTTAATTTTAAAAGCAATGATAAATCATTTATTTCTATAAAAAAATGACCTCTCAAAAGTACCAACCAGAACGTATCGGCCTTAAAAAAAACCTATTTACCCCAAAACTCCTACTCGAAAAGTTGCGCACAAAAAAAAAAAAAAAAAAATAAACATCATTGTAAAATCAATAGCTCCGCTCAGAATCTAAAAGTCAGGTATTTTAAAAAAACTGATATAAAGTGGGTATATAATGGGGGTGCACAACAAATATGTTTGTTTATAGGGAAAATTAGGAAATTTTGATAACAATAGGGAAATGATAAAAAAAAAAACGTCGGTCAGTATAGTATAGCGAAGACATACATAATTGTTACGGCATGTGTTGTTTTGTTTTATGCAATATTAATATTATTATTATTACCAGTGCTCGAATTGGAAAAAAAAATGGAAGAGGTATTTTCGGGCTTTCAATAAATGAGCGAATCATGTAACTCGTATATTGTTAAAAAAATAATTAGTAAGGGTATTCTCAAAATATCATAAAATAGTAAAGGAATTCCGTCCCACAGCATCCCCTCCTCCAATTCGAGCGTTGATTATTACTATAAATCTATAATAATTAATTAATAATAATTTAATATAACTACCGTAATATTATTAAATTATAAATGTACGAAATTTAATTGTAAATATATATAATATATATACGACATACGAATAAATGGTACCAATTTACGTAATGTCATAATATATTAATATATAATCAATGGTAATGTTGACGGCAATAAAACGTCTGAACTGTGATTCATTGTCGACGACAATATTTCTAAAAATTTGTTTCCTTTTTTTGTTTCTCGGAGCGGAGATGAATTTTTGTCACCGATGAAAAATTTTTCCGAAATTTTCGGAAATATTTAAAAATTAAAACGTTGAAAAAAACATATTTTGTGATAATTCTTTATTTTTATGGCGCATTTAATAACTCGTGCTTCAATAGGATTATATAGTATTAAAATTATTAATATGGCCACTTATTTAGGGGACACTGTACTATTTTAGGTAGTAACAACATTTTTATGGCGGACACTTTGTACTATTACAGGTACCTAGTGACTATAACTATTTAAAAATTACAAAAATTTAAAACGCAAAATAAACAAAATTTAACAACTGCGAATAGTTGTAGCTTGTATTATGTACTATGTATTAAAATCATAGAAATTATATAAAATTTAGTTTTATTATAAAATATTAATAATACAGCTATATAAGTAGATATTACAAAATATTTAAATTAAAAATATCAAAAATACTA
>JAIPRL010012340.1:0-12167 GCA_025469235.1 Pemphigus obesinymphae | reverse complement strand
TTCAACTCGATGGGAAAAATCAAAACGTAATATAATAGAATAGTTATCTAATAAGCTTAATGCACTGTATTAACTGATTAACAACACAACAGCACGACCGTCTTGGCCGAGCGCCGAACTGTAACTGTAATATTATAAACATGTTTAATTATGTAAACAACATTATAAGTGTTTGGTAAAATATTATACTGAACTGATTTATAAACACTCAGTATAGTTAATTATCGGTTACAAAATATTCAAAATTAAAATTAATTATTTACTTTGAAACCGGCAGACTCTATAGGTATATTCAAATATGTAAAACTATATATTACCTATATTATTGTAGTGACTGCTAATTTAACGAAAATTTATATTTTTATTAGATTTCATCACTCCATTTATTATTTAAAAAAATTGCACTTACACCCTAGCTCAACATGACTATTAAATTAAACGACCCAACCAAACTCGTTTAAAATTATTAATAAAATTCAATGGATTACACGTTGTTTGATGGAAACGGGATGCTAATTATAATTTTTATACGTTACTTACATAATACACAGATACAACTCGTACTATCTATTATATACCATATATATAATATAAACATATACAATATATATACTATATTTTGTTTAAACGAGCACATGATATTTTAAACACTATAATTATTATAAATTCAAATATATTACGGTATATCTATATGTTGTTTATGATAATTTATTTATTAAAAGTGGTCTGAAATAGTAAAATGTAATTCTAAAATTTACTTAAATGTTAATTCAAAATCATACACACATCCTGTTTAACATGAAGTCACACATGCATTTGCAATTTCCGTTTATATCTAACAGATAATATTAAAGAAAATCGTTACATTACACAGAAGATTTAATCTATATTCTTAGATATTATAAATAATAATTTTTATAAACTAAGGTTCAAGGTGGGATATATTTATTTTATAAATTGTATAGTTTGTTTTAGAAGGTTACAAGTGATAAATAAAAAATTTTAAAAATGTTTTGCCCTATTATACTCATGTATACTCATCATATATTTATGAAATAAAAATAATTGATAACCAATTAGTTATTGAATTCTTACGGTCGTTTTTATGTTTGTACAAATTACATCCATTTACTTTATGGTCAATGATTATTATTGATGGTGTCTGTAATCACATATAAATTTGTATATCTTAAAGTGATCATCCTCATCGTTTCTTATAATATGAAACAACGTCAATATAATTAAAAATGCACTCGTGTAACGATTAGTGATCCTTTTTCGAAGAACTTCGACGATAATACTATTTCTTATAATCAATAATATAACTAGTTTTTTATGAAATATGTATTTATTTTATTTCCATTAAATACACCTATCCAGAATATTGCCTTGTATTTTGTTGCTGTACGGTGATCATTTTATTTGCATACCTAATATGACATTCAGTTAAAGTTTTACATTTAAAATAACAATAACAAAAATATGGTACTAAAAAAAAAACTATAACAATATGTGCGATCGTCAAAATAACTATATGTAGATAAATAAATGATAAGTGTATAATGCTAAATAGAAAACATAAAACGCAAAAATCCGTAAAGTTAAATTAACTGGTTTTAAATTGATTCAACTAAAAATTAAACGCATATATGAGAAAACTTTGTACATAGTAGTTATATTTAGTTATTTAATTCTAGTTAAAGTTTCTATAATAATGTAACTCCATTTTGTGATTATTATAACTGTGTATTTTATTTATCTTACCAACCAATCAGTTATATTTGAAAATGATACTGAATCGCCAAAGATTGTAACGAGTTAGCCACAACCTTATGAACTTGGCGCCATTTACAGGTGTATTTGTGCCACCCCAATACGGCTGCCAACTAGATGCCGGACATAGATCAGGTGACACCACTATGACCAACAGAAACCGATAGTTATAGTTAAAGAGTTGAGTTATCATCACCAAAGCACTGAATGCAGCCATAATAAAATACGCCATTTAAAATCTAATTACAAAATTAAATATCAATAATATTCAAGTACATACCTACAAATTGAATCGATGGTCCAATTACCAAACAAATTACCCCACTCGGAAACAGCTCAGATACTGGTTTATTTTACAGAGAGAGATATTTGTGATATATATACAGTCCAGTTATCCTGACCAGACATCTGTCACATACCTGCACTCCTGAACCCTCGTTTTTTTTTTTTTTTTTTTTACAGCAAATTCCTGGTCTCTGCACGTGCGGCTGTACCAAAGGCACACTTGCGCGATCTCACAAACGCTTTCTATTGTAACCCTACTACGCCACAGTGACACCGGTCTATCGGTTAGACACTAAAATTGCGTGTAAACCCAATAATTTGTATTTAAATTTCATACCAATAGGTAGAAGTGGAATATAGAGCAAAGGGAGTCCCGGTAGCTTGTCCTTTTCTACGCAACAACCAAAATCAAAAATTTCAATCCTGCTGCATACCTTCTGGTTCGTTGAACACTGATGGCAGCGAAAACATGTCCATATATATCTCTCTGGTCAAAATAATTTCAATGCAAAATCTAAAACGACTCCACTGCAAATATTCCTACTATAAACGTAAATTCAGAATTAGCAAAAACTCCTTCGTCCCCACCAATTACAAATACTCTTCTCGGCATTCTGGAACAAGGCTGTCATGATCATATTCAGCTCTCCGGACTTTTCACCAGAAGACGTTCTGGTCAAAATCACGTTGAACGCAATATTCAACTCCACATCAACAACCCGAAGCATTTCCGTCTCGTAAAGCACTTCAAACTTAAAAAGTAGAGTTTTCACCCATAGACCATATACAATAATATAACTATATTACCCATATTACAACAAATAATATCTGTACTCTATTCTACTTAATAATCGTTCTTGGGGTGGCAACCAGTTTTCGTCTTTGATGGTCAGATGATATCTACCGTTTTCAACATCGAATCGACTACTTTTTCTGCATTCTCAGTGTGTATTTGCATCACACTTCGTGGTATACTAATCTACGAGTAGATTTTATATATTTTAAGTTATTTGTACTCGTCTATTATGATAATAAAATGTTAAGGTGGTAGTGAGTGAGTGCAAACCAAAGCCTATTATGAATCAGTTCTAAGTTCAAAGTTGAATAGAGTATACTATACATATTGATTTTTCGTAACTTTGTAACTGACATTATATAACAATAATGAAGTATTCTATATTCATAAACATTCATTAAAATGAATTAAACACAAAACAAGCAAGTTATTAGTAAATGGAAATATAATTAATTACTAAATCTAAAACATACTTAACATAGATTCACTTACAAATGTAGAAAAAAATTATGCACAAATGTAATACACATATGTTGGTATAATTTTAACTTTAATAATACAGAATATTTTAGAAAAATATTTCATGCATATCAAATTAATAAGTTACCATTATAATTATTAACATAAATAATATGTAAATAATTAATATTAATTATTATTATTTATTATAAAATATAATAAATTAGAACCAAAAATAAAAAATAATAAAACAACACTTACCATATTAAACCAAATACATGATTTTTATTAAGTATTTCCCTTGATACTTACAAGCATTAATTAATGTATAGATATATAATATATACAGTATACACAATATCATACCTATACTATATACATATATACTTACCTGAAATTAACAAAAATAAAACTGTTTAAAATTATTGGAAGCGGTAATTATCTGTCTCTTTTCATATTTAATATAGCAATTCCGATGCATTCTATTTCTAACATAATGATCCATTTAGGGATGCAATTTATTGATCACTGAAAAATCATTGATTAAATAGTAAATACTAAAATATTTAAACAATGTTTTCAATTAATTAACTACTTTTATTTTAGTCCTAAGCTGCTATAATATATTATGTATTATATGGAACGATTACAATTAAACCAACAGAGATAATATTGGAGCAATGGATTCTGCATTTTATTTTGAACAAATTGTGATTTATTGTGAGTACATCATACCTACGTATTTCATTTTACAGATTCAATTTAGAAATAAAAATTGAATACAATTTAATTTTGTTTTATATTTTAAATTACATTAAATATTGGGAATTAGGTATTATCAGTAAACAACAGTCAAGAACGACAAAAGTGTATAAGAAAAGATCCATTACAGATGCCATTTACAAGTTATTATAAACCCAAATCACAAAAATAATACACTTTTTATTTTAATTATTATTTGTGTTATTTTGTGGTTTATAATAATGCATAATAGGTATAACACTATAATACATACAAGAGCTGAAGTGTATTTTAAGAACACCAAATTTATTATTAAATATTATTCATAAATTAATGCTAAGTTATTTTATTTATAATATAGGAACAAAATACCAATATATTTTAAACAATTATAAACAGATATGTACTACTGTACAATATATTTAAATATATTTTAAATTAATTTTATTTATAACTCATTTTGTATCCATAATAAGTCATCTTATACATTTATGTAATTTTTTAAATTTGTATTAATTATTTATCAAAATTTAGCCAAATATATATTTTTATATTATTTTATATTTATATAAAATAATAATAATAATAATAATTTATATTATATCCAAATTTAAGAATATTTTGGATGTTTCTTATAGTTTTGATTTCATAATTGTATTGTATAATCCTAATAAACAAACACTTTCCGGAACACTCGTTAGTGGAAAACAACAACAACAAAATAACAACTTAGTGGAAAAAACTGAGCAATAGCCTATTTTCATTTCACGGTGTTACTCGTAAAAAGAAGTACCTACCTCTTTTTTTATATATATATATATATTCATTACTCGCATTTGAAAGACCGGAGCAGTTAACGACTATGACGTTTAGATAGACAATTTTCTGGAATTTTCGAATATGTAATGTATGTTCGTCGCCATTTTCCGGAACATGCCACCAAATGGTAAAAACCGAGCGGCGGCTTAATAATCTGTACAGGTGTGACTCACAATCAGGTGCAATAATAAGGAAAATAAACATTATATAATTATATAATAAATAAGAAGGTTTTCTGCATTGATCAAATTTCGTCGTACTTATTTCATAGTGTAGGCTATTCAATGTGTAAGGCTTTCATTATTTTTTCTTATCACTTGGTAAACCTGAATGTCCTATTAGATGTTTGACTAAAACAAATGATCTTTACAAAACTTTTATGAATAATATAAATGTATTGCAATATATAACATATGTATATTATCTACCTATGTATACATTTATAATTTTTAAAGGTATACATTATAAATCCACACTTAGATGGAACGTCTTATATTGTATAACTTCGTTTTGTTAGAAGTCAGTAATACCCCTTAAATTTACTATACTTATAAAAAAAAACATAATTATGTTTTAGGTATGTGAATATAAGTGCCATATATAGATCTTGAAGTAAATTGAATTCATGGACAAAGTGAGTACAACAAACTGATTTATTTTTGGTACGTTAGTAACAGATACCTACATAGGTAACAAATTTATGATTGAATATATATCTAATATGTAAAGAAAAAAGAAAAAAAATCTATAAAACAAATAAAAATTCGCTAGGTACCTTTAAATGTATTTCTGCATTATCAGACAATTTATATTAATTATTAAGTGTTTTTATAACATAAGTAAGTAATTTAAATAATTTATTAAAGACTGGCACTAGCCACTAACTACAGGCTTAGCTAAAACGTATCCAAAAGTCTATGTAACAATGCATGCTACAAGGTGTACTTAGTACATATTTATATAGTTTTTGACAATATACATTTATATGTTAGCCATAGATTCGAGATAGTTTATATTAAAATTAAAACCTTTATTGACATGAATTAAATATTTAAAAATTTATTAGGCACTCATAATGTATTACATAAAAAAAAATAAAACAATAAAATTTAATATTAATCAGCCATTTCAATAATATTAACGAATAACTTTACAATTTAAAGGTACAATCCAGTGGCGTATTTACGGGGGGGATTTGGGGGATAGACTCCCCCCTTGAACTTCAACTTTTAATTTTTTTTATGGAAATATATAGTGAAATGAAAAAATATATGCCTAAGGGGTGGGATAATATATATTTCCATAAAAACAAAAATAAAAATCATAAAATGATATAATTCATAATACCTGTGTTACTATAGATAATAAAGAAATGGATTTCCATTCAATCGATTTATTTATAGAATATAGATAACAGCACGCCCGCACCATATTCGTGAACCGCATGATCACCTCGGTCACCTTATGATTAATTATTTCATCCCCCCCCCCATAAATAATTTATAAATACGCCGCTGCTTCAGAAAAATGCTCAAGAACCCGCATGGACTGAAAAAACTACAAACGAAGAAGTGCTATAAAGGATAAAGGGAAAACGGCAATTATGACAAGGTATTCAATCCAGATAAGATAAAATTGTAGGGCACATATTAAGACATGAAAGTTTATTAAAAACGATAATTGAAGGATACATTGGAAGAGGAATACTAAAGGCAGAATACATGATTCTAATCGTAATGGACGTGATCAGGGGAAAATACAAGGACCTAAAAAAAACAAGCTACAACAGCTGCTACCCATTTTAACATGTCTTATGTCTTGATTATTCCTAAACTCCTTGATACGTAATCGAAATAAGTAATAATAATAGAATACAAGACGTAACAAATTTATAAATGTTTTATACTTTTATTATATATAAAAAATCTCCAGAAAGTTACAAGTCCATTCCCTGTCCCCTCCCCAATGAGCACCCATGGATAGAAGCTTTAAGCAAATGGGAGGAGAGGGTAGCTAAAACCCCGAGATGCTATATCCATTTCCCATTTCTATACCGATACACACAAACTATGAGCCTAAGTGGTGTGTAGTGTAGTATAGTAGTGAAGTGGAGAGGGAAGCGCTGAGTATAGGTAAAGAGAGTGGAGCGCTGAGACAAGGCGAATGGCACGTAGCAACGTTTCATAGGAGCTGTTCTTACACCGGCCATATTATAGGCGCGGCATTAGATCATAGATGTTTCACATCAATATAATATAATTACAAAAAGTTGATAAAACTTAATTAGTTATTAGAACTATTTTATATTATACTCGTAGGAATTACAGAGTAATAAAATAGTATAAATGTTCTTTTAAATATAGAAAAAAATAATGTATTTATTATAAAAATTCTAAATTATCAACACAATTGAAAATACATGAACATTAACATTTTTTTCGTGCTTTCAACTCAACGAATGTTTTAAAAACTTATTTTATATCTTTCTTTTCAGTTTCAATTAGTGTTTGAAAACACAAATATTTACTTTGGGCTTCCAAAGACTTAGGACCCCGGGGCATTACTCCATCTTATCACCCCGTAGCTATACGCTATACTGCCTTAATATTATATCGTATAATAACGCAATCATTTCACGTGCAAACATCATGCCGACGAGTGATATGTCTCTTTCCATTACAATTTTATCGTATTTCCGTACGGCACCTGAATTCGAAATACCTATGGCTTCTATTTCTAACGCCCATCGGAAACGTGAATGATGCGTATATATTCTATACACATACCTAAATACCTAATAATTAATATGTACAATGTCATCAATAACCATATAATTTTATGAAGGTACGTTTTTTTGTGTCCTAACCGAGTCGGTAGATATTCATTCCATTTTCGCTGTCTGAAAAATTAAAAAAATACTAAAAATAATATATTATATTGAATTAAATTTTACGTACATTAATAAAAAAATGAATTTCTCGTATTACAGTAAATTAGTATCTATATCGGTTTTGTCGTAAGAGCTGGTTATTTATTTTGGATAATGGAAACGCGGGAAGAAGATGGCGAACGTAGCGAGGGGTTTTTTCAGTTATTTGAGCTGGTCAAAACTTTTGCCTCTCCCTTTCAGATACTGAAATTACGTCACTGCAGTCACCACGAAGGTCTATATAAACACTTACGATTAAATACAAAAACAACAGAACGAACAAAATTTAAAAATGTGAATTTTATTCAATAGACAGGTAAATGTAGACCACGATGACTTCAATGTTAAATTATATACACATTACACACAATGTAGACCCACGCATTCTATATAAAGTTCGAGTATATTATATAGGTATATTATAGTTCAATATGTTTGTTTATCGAAACTGACATGCGATCGATAAAATGTTATATATTTTCGAGTACCTATACCAGCTATGCCTTAGATACAATCGAGTTGTGTATATAAAATGGTGTACATCGGGTACCTTCCTCGATCAAGTCGTATAATTTTTCACATTGATTAATTATTATTTACGTTTGAACTGTATTATTTCGTTGTCATTCCAAAGTTTAATTTTCTAACATTATATATAGATTTGTCCCAATTTAACCTCGTGGAAGATACTTTTGAAAAAGTAAATAAAGATAAAAAATAAAATAAAAAATACAGACGAAAGTATTTATACAAAAAATTAGGTATTTAAAGTAAGTTAAAATATGTATAATTTTTTCATTAAAAATTATTTAAAATCTATCTTATTATAACCGTATTTATAATATAAATTATATTAAAGTAGGTACTAGGTAGGTATTTAAGAGGATGTTACATAGGTACCTACTCGTTTTTTAAGAGGTTATGAAAACGACATTTTTAAGAAATTCGAAATAAAATAGCATTTTAATAAATTTTAAAACAGTCCCGTGTTGATACCACTTTATATTATTGTGTAATTGAGATATTTGTTTAAAAAAATGCATTTACGTATATACTGTTAAAACGAGCTAATAAAGTAATTTTAAAATTAAAATACTTATGATAAAATCGATAGAAGACAATATTATGGAGTGAACCTCGTTTTGGTTATTTTAAATTTACAAATAAGAAAAAAGTCATTGTGGTTTAAATAGACAAACAAAATAAAAAATTAGCGCTACTTGAATAACATTTGTTTTAAAATTAATACTATTTAAAAAATCCAAAACGAGGATTACTCCAAAATATTTTCCTCCAACGATTTTATAATAGGTGTTTAAACTCTAAAATAATTTTAAGAATTAGTTTTAACCTATAGCCTATAGCCTATAATATTGTTACGGACTAATACTTCGTGGTAGTTCGTAAGCTAAATAATCTTTATTATATATAATCATTCAATAAATACAAGGTTTATACAGATATTAATACAGGGGTAACAACGGTGTGGTATCATTAACAGTCGAGATAAGCGGTACTGCCTATCAAGGCCTCACACAAGCACACTTAAGCCTGTGCTCCCTACCTTACTTCACATTTATGACTTACCCCCAGCCTAGCCCCGGAGACAGTTTCGACGGTCATTGGTGGCTGCGGAGACGTCCTTGAAGTGACCGGCTTGGAATCGGCGAACAGTGGCTTGAAAATTCGTCGGTTATTCGTGGTCAACTATGGTCGCTTCATATGGACTGGGCGTCTGGCTGCTAGTCTCGTCGCTCAAGAACTCATGAAGGAAAAAAGTGGTTGGATCAATGGTTCGATTTAAAAAAATCACCATTAATACCTTTGTATAATTTATGAGAGGTCGGGGCAGGGGCAAAACTAGCTGGGACAGGGGGGAAATTTCCCCCTAAAATGAACTCAGTCGGTCAAATTACCATGCCAGTCGGCTAAATGACTAAATATGATCAAATCAGAAAAAAAATGAAAACTTTTTTTTTCAACTATAATAAGGTAGGTAGGTAGGTTTTCGGTACGCCCCTGCTTGAGGACCGCATCAATTGATTGTGTCCGGGGCCCCAAGAATCCTAGTTGCGGCACTGATCCTGGTAATGTTCCTTTCAATTTATCTATGTATTATGGATACTAGAAAAATGAAAGAAAGAAATTGATAACTATTTTCCCAAAATACACCTGTATTTATTCAGGTTTCTTTGTGTCTGTTTTAAAGTTTATAAACTTTAATTATAATAAATTAATTAATTTTATTATTTTTTTTTTTGTTTATAAAAGTCCCAAACTCTTTTCCCTCCTCTCTTCAAACATTTACACGATCATTGCGGGCAATCTAAATGCTAAAAATCCTTCCTGGAACAGCCTTGTGTTCATCACATCAGGCCATATTCTTTAAAGCTACCTTGATCAAAGACTAGAGTCTACTACTTTGTATATTACTGTCTACTACTACTCAGTAGCCGCCTCGTCCTCTCCCACTAACTATCCGGAAAACCCCAATCACCTAACTTCTTATTAAAACCAGGCGTCTAAATTTCCAACTGACCAACTTTCCAGCTGATCTCTCTTCCGATCACTCCCCCATCTTATTAGACTTAAATTACAGAGCTTTTCATATCTTCCCCTAAAACCCTTTCACATCACGGATTGGGAAAAAACTAGAAGAAATCCTAAACTTCACCTCTTTTCCTCATCCTAATATCTCCTCTCCTCAAACTATCGAATTCAAAATTTCCAAACTCTTATAATATTTCTACCGCAATTTCCAACTGCACCTCTGTAATCACACCCCCCCTCCCAACTTCAAACAAGATCTACCCTAAAACATTCTACGTGAGATTTCCCGGAAAAGGCGCTTCCGTTTCAAGTGGCAAAGAACCCGCGATCCTATCATAAAGATCCGATTAAATGCCCCAACTCTTCTTGTCCGAAACCTTCTCTCCTCCCATCGCGGAAACAACTGGTTGAACCTCCTGGGTTCACTTAAATCCGATCTAAATGGTCGCTCCACCTTTTACCGAATCAACAGAAGCCTCCTTCGAAAACCCTCTCCCACCAACCCCCTTAAATCCAACCACAACTCTCTAATCTACGATCTCATTGGTAAAGCCAAATTATTGGCTGATACCATGCAAGATAAATTCAAATCTCCATCTTTTCCTTCCCTCTGACGTTATGTAAGAATTAGGATGTTGTGAGCATTTGGTTTTTTTTCTATTTGCTTAATACAAAGCTAACATGGTTCATATAAAACGTATAATATTTGAATAAGAACACATGATTTTTTTTATTAAAATTGTATTGTTTTATACAACTACGAAATTTGTACTCTAATAATTATTATCATAACAACAAATATCTAAAACACATTTTATTTGTAATAATATCCCCAAAAACGTGGTATCTATAGAATTATGCTAAAATTAAAAATTTTTATTGTTATTATTATTTTGGTAATTATTTTATGAACAACTTTAATTTTTAGAAATCATATCTTTATTATAAGTTAATAATAAATATAATAATATATAATACCTATATATATATATATATATATATAAAATATAGAGTATTTTCCTAACATCCGAGGTCTGCCTGTCTTTATAATTCGTACACGGTACAAATTCAATATTTAAAATGTGTACTTATTTGTTGTAATAAATTGTAAAGTATGTATTATTCTTGTTAGTATACTTGCGATTGTATTGTATTATTTTATAAAAAGCTAAAAATAGGTAATAAAATAAATTGAAATTTTTTATCAAATTATTTTATTGTTTTACAAACTAATTAATTAAAAAATAAGTATAGAAACTGGGAATTTATCATGCATGCAGAGTAGGCTTTCCTATCTGATTATATAATATAGTTATCGACGAAAGCTAATAAAAAAAGAAAACAATACATTTAATTAATTTTTGACGTTATAATTACATGGTTCTTCTATATATTTGTTTGAGTTTAAATCATACTGCAGTGAAACTTTATTAATACCTACCTAAAATAATTTTAGCCTCGGGTATTGTTTTAACTTCCATCTCACTTTTTTATCCTCTGCAGATTATGTGTGTATTTCGCATAATACTGTGCTTATTAAGTAAAAATTAAATCATTTTCTGTTGATTGGTTCGTTGCTTCGATATATATACATATTTTATTTTTATTTTTATTCGTTCATCGTATAAACTAAATTTAATTTTAAATGTTTTATATAATACAATTTCAGTCGGATACAATCAATTTTACATTTTAGATTCTGAGCGTAGCGAGGGAGCTAGTGGTTTTACAATGATGTTTATTTTTTTTTTTTTTTTTTTTTCTCTGTTAACAAATTTACTACCAGAAGGAGTGCTCCGATCTTTACACTCATAC
>JAIPRL010012339.1:0-12168 GCA_025469235.1 Pemphigus obesinymphae | reverse complement strand
ATTTTTTAAATTTTTTTTTATTTAATTTTTGAATATTATGTACAAAAGAACAAATTCAGTCTCAACTTTTAATTAAAAACATTTAGAAATATAAAGGGGACGCCAAACTTAAGTTAAGCAAAGACGGAGGACGCCGTCCACCTCCGTCCCCCTCACTTTAACCACTGTACTACAAGTACTACTGTACTGTAACTCACAAATCATACGTGTAGGTATAGTATACTACTATAATTAATTATTGCTTGTTCATTCACTTTTTGTGTTTGTTCTCTTATATCATGTGATATTTTATTGGCACTACTACAGTATAACAATGTATTTATAACAGTATTTGTATATTGTATATAATTCGTATAAAAATAAGTAGGTACCTATACCCATAAAAATACAGAATACTTAGAAACTTTGACAGAAATTATCATGATCATTTCCTCATGATTTGTGTACGGCAAATGTAGACGGAATTGTAGTAATTTTAAAAGTATTATTATATTAATATTTTTATAGATAATATATTTTGTTTACAGTATAGGTATAATTGTAACTAATAAGTAGATAGGTGCCTAATTCTGAATATTTGACTAAGCCTGGCAACACACGAGCGTTATTTTTATGGTAGGTACCGTAAAATCACGGCAAATTTCGTCGAAATACATTGAAATGAATGGAGCACGACACACGAGTAACTATAAAACATTTACTATCTATACAATATACATATTATTATACTTAAAGGCATTAAATATTAAATAATTAATCAATAATATATATTATATACTAACGAACAAGTAATTTTCTTCCCATTTGGTCTAGATGGCCGTGAATTCCATTTTAACTTGTTAACATTTCCAAACTCAACCCAAATGTTACAATCAACTAAATTAAAAATATTTGTTCTACATTGTATATAATTTTCACTTTTTTTTTATTATTAAATTATTAAAATTTGATGGTAAAATCATTTTAATTGTTTAATATATACGAATATACAAGTAAAATACGCGAAACAAATGTTTCAACAGTACCTATAACAATATAATATTAATATTAATATATAATGTATATAAATATAATATTATTTAAAGGCGGGCTATTTATCACATGCCATGAAATTTAATCTGTGATAATAACACAGAATATTCTATTATATTCGGTGATAATAATTATATAAAGGAGCGCTATTTGAAATTGGCCAATCAGAGACGACCGGTCGCGTAGCAATGTATGGTATGTTAATATTATGCTTCCCGGTCGAAATGCATTGAAATGATTTGATCACAGAATAGATGCAATTTAATCTATTCTGTGATTTGATCACAACACACGCGCTATAAAAATAACGCGTGATCGGTTTAATTTTTACCTACATACGGGTTATATTTTCCGATTTTCTATTACGTTTTAATGATAAATTTTGAATAAAAAGGTTATAACCCATAAATAAAATAATTTCTTCGTCAACTGAAATATAATTATGTTTTCATAATCTAAAAGCACATTAAAAAGGCTATAGAAAAAAAAAAACATGAAATAAATATCATCTATATCTTTTGATTATTGGCTTTATTGTGTACCTACCATGTAACAAAATATATATATCATTATATTTTATGGGTATAAACTATATGGAACATTAAAATAATTATACCTATATACATATATAAATAAAAATTCATATTTGAAATCTTCTTCTTCTCCTTCGCCTTCTCTCCCAACTAATTGGGGTCGGCCACCCTGGACCTACACTTCCACTTAACTCTATCTCCCGCATCTTCTTCACTTACTCCCACCTTCCTCATATCACTCCCCAATACATCCCCCCCATCTCTTTTTCGGTCTTCCCCTCCCCCTCTTACTAAAAACATGCATTTCCCTTACTAATCTTTCTGCCTCATTCTCTTCCCTCCTTAATACATGCCCGAGCCATCTTAATCTATTCTCTCTCAATTTGTCTACTATCGAAGCTACCCCTATACTACTTCTGATATACTTATTCCTTATTTTATCCTCTCTAGTAACTCCACTCATCCACCTTAACATTTTCATCTCAGCTACACTCATTCTCTGTTCTATCTTTCTATCCACTGCCTAATATCATTGTAGGTCCCACTACTGCCTTATTATAAAATTTACTCGAATATCCGAGATGGGAAAACTCGCCTATATTCATTTTAAGACTAATCATACCTTTTTGACAAGTTTTATACCGGCTGTCGACCTGACGCAACCTCAATTAGTCGACTTCTACAACAGGCATGAGGAAACCGTGGAGGTATTCTTAGCCCCCTCCACAGGGCAACATGTGTACCTTTGTATTGAAACGAACTTTAATTTTAGAAGTTTTAAGTTTTAAATTTAATTGAAAAAAAAATTTGACAAGATGGTAGGGGACTTCGCAGCTTTTTGCATTTGGGTAGACACAAAAAAAATTTATTCGAATTTCTATTGGTATAAGTACCTATATGCCAATAGAATGAATAAATTTTCCCATATGACAATGTTTAGAATTAATATATGAATGATATATATATGAATGAATACGTATATAAATGGCCATAGAGAATGAAATTTCTATTAAATTTAATAGGGAAAGAAATGAAAATAGGTACCTAATACACATGTGTACCTATGTATTGAATCGAAATGTAATATAGAAGTTTTAAGTTTTAAATTTCAATGAAAAAAAATTGGACAGGATGGCAGGGGACGGTTGGAAACGTATTTACTCGAAAAAATATATGTTTAGAAATTAAATCGTTTGAAAATATTTTTCTGGAATCATATTTTGTTGGAAAAATATTTCTATGGAAAGTATTTTGCCGGAACCGTATTTCGTTGGAAACGTATTTTATAGGAAACATAATTTGTCTAAAACATATTTTGGCAGAAACGTATTTTGTCGGAAATCTACATTGTCGGAAATGTATATTGTTGGAAACGTATTTTATCGGAAATGTTCCAACGAGATGAAGTTAAGTTGAACGTCATTTTAATGGTACACTTGGCAAGTTACCCCAAAAATTCCTTCCGAGGGATTTTTTTGAAAATTCCATCTATTTTAACTGCAGAAGTTCAAACTCGGTAGGTTTCTTCTTGTGGATATAAAAAATAAATCGGTACCTATTCTAAACGTATTAATCCTTCAACAGGGATACTGGTAAGAGAGGGGGAGGGTTACTTTTTTGAATTGTCATAGAGCATTTGGTTTTAGTCATAAAGTTATCGGTGTACCACTAATGGGTGGAGGGTATATCACCGTGTAACATATTAGAAACCCTAGCTCTCCCTTCGTTTTTTTGGTTTTGCTATAACTCCGGCAATATTGATGATTGGAACACCGTATTACTGTGATAAATTTTGGTTTAGGGTCTTTCAAGAGGTATGCCCAGCAAGTTAACCCAAATGTCCCTTCCAAAGGATTTTTCTGATAATCACTTTTTGCTGATCCGATTGGGTCTTGATAATCTTCATCATACAAGCATAGGAAGCAGATCTATCAATTTTTATTAAAAATGGAAGGGATACCAAAATAAGTTCCGTCTTCTATGGTCTGATCAGACTGAACATCAGTAGTAAAATATTTCATTAAATACGTATTTTAAATCTTAATAATTAGGATATTTGTTTTTATTGGTTTACATTATGTACCTCGAAATAATTCGACTTCTATGCTTTTTTTTCTTTTTAAGTAATATTTTCGGAATCATTGTAATAGCTATAAAAAAAATCCGTTTTTCAAAATTTTTGGTATTTTATTAAAGTAAAGTACAATTAATATTTTATTAAATTTTCAAGTCCTAAAACTCAAAATTAACCCTTTTATAAATTAATTGTTAAAAAATCTAAAAATGCTATAAATAGCCTAAAAATAATTAGTAGCAGTAGTAGTAGTGTGGTACATAGATATGTCTTTGTTCAATATTTCAAGATTCTAGCATGATTATTTTTTAAATTACGGAGAAATAACTAAACTCAATGTTGACAAAATAGTATTTTTACCGGTTTTTTTGTAATTTTTCGATAGTTTTTTATGTCCCGTTAAAAAACTATTGAGAAAATCGAAAAATGACCTCTCTAAATTACCATTTTTATTCAATTTGCTATAATAAAATAAAGATCATTATAAAACTACTAGATCTCTCTCTCCGCTCAGAACCTAAAATCCAGACAATCGGTATAGTCACAATTTTGTTTGGTATCTAGCCTTTCGTAAAAATGTATTTTGTATCCTTAAAAATGAAGGAGTCTTGCGATTGCCATATTTTAAGAAGTATTATATAGGCAATTTCTCATTCTTTCACTTCACGGTGTGTGTCATACTCATACATAATCATTAAAGTTAATATACCTAATATTAGGAGCTATTATAATATGAATCCGCGTACACAGGTCAGCAATCATTTTAGTTACCACGTGAAAATTTCTATTTTTCACTCAAAAAAATGATTCTAATTCCATAAGGATGTCAACACGTACACCAATTTTAATTTTGATTTTTAAATTTTCCCTAACACGTACAAGGGAATTATAAAAATAAATTTTAACATTTTTAAAATTTTAAACGGTATTTATTATAATATAAAAAAATAGGATCGCGGTGAATTGATGGCGAACAATTTATCGCTGGTGAATTCATCGCCGATGAATTGTGGGTACAATTGGCCGCCATAAAAATTGATCGCTGAACAAGAATTATTTTTAAACATTTTTGTAGTTATACTATACTATATAAATAACACGTAACACATTACACGAATATTAAAATGTTAATTTAAATAAAAAAAATTCTATAATAATATATTCTAATAAATTTATAATATATAATATTACCTATTAATGTTATAATTAAAAAAATTAAATTTAAATAAAAAATTAATAATAATACATTTAAAAAATATATATTACATGTATATTATATTTGAAGTTGAAAATGATGGGCTATTCCTTGTAAAAAGTCTACTTTACTTCTATTATTATAGTCGTCACATATTTTTGCAATTCGTTCTGCATGGTTTTTGTACATGCATTTAACGCCTATTGTATTTCCCGCTATTTATTGTTCCATCTGTAACCTTATAAGACTCTCTTCCTTTTTAAATGTATCTATACATTTCCATATTGTTTGATGGGATGCATTCGTTGACGCAAAGCCATTATGTCATCATTCAACAGAATTGTTGGTCTGGGAAATATCTTCAAAAATATACTTAAAACAATTCCATAGCGATATAGGAAATATTACTGATCTCTTTCGATTTTTTCTATCAAGACACCCAATCCACGTGTCTTCAAAATAATTTGTCAAGGGTGTTAACATTTCTATGTTTTGCGAATAAAATTCTGAATCTAATAGTTCGTTCCAAGCATTTTCTACGTCATTTTCAGGTGGAAAACTAAGTGCTGCCATCATTCGAACTTTAAAGCAAATATTGAATCTTCGGTATACCTTTGTTGGAACCCTAAGTTTTGTACGTGCCTTCAAATATTTTGCGATAGATGAAAAAAACATCCACGAACTGTTGTATTGCTAAAACATGATGAATGGCATTAATCGCAGCTTTTTCAAAGTCAACCATAATTGTCTTAGGATTTAATGACTCGTTCAAATTTTTTAACGCTTTATAAAAATTAACATATGTATTTTCGGTTTTATTAGGTAATAATGTGAAAACTGATGGAAAAACATACTAAATTGAATTCCGTGCACAGTGTAAATTTGATAAAATAAATTTGGTGACGTAGAAAAAGTACCATCTGCATACCAGTGTTCACATTTTTGCATAAGTTGTAGATTTTTTTGAGTAGAGAAAATTAAAATTCTATTTTCTCCAGGACCACTATCAAATAATAAAAAAGATTTACCGTCAAATGTAGTCTTATAATTTTCCGGAATGACCAATTCTATTAAAGTTTTTGGGTTTGGTGACGCAGTTTGTTCTTTTTGTCGAATAAGTCGTATTGTCCTCTTTAAAACAGATACTGGTGGCATTTGTCCTGCAGCAGCACTTGTCAACTAGACAATATTGTAAAAAACGATTTCGTTATTTTGTTGTGATTAAAATATATATATATATATATATTTTTATGGTCAATGAATTTTTTCAATTTTGCAAGAGTCGAAAATTTGCCATTTTTATGTTTTGAGGCTTCAACATTTTTTCTTTTGATTTCATCGAAAAATTTTAAATATTATGTACCAGCGAAACAAAATTCTCTACCGGAAAGTGGGTATATACGTAAAGATCATATATTATTGTAAAACTAATCAATTCTAAAATTGTAGAGCCAAAAACACATAGAAAACATAGAAAAACGGAAAATTTTTACTTTTGTAAAATCAAAAAATTTGATTGATCATATAAAATTTCGTGTGTAGACTAATATCAAATTTAATTAATCTAAGGGTAATTCATTATGTTTTATAAATAAATTTCAATTTTAACTTATCGTAGTCGAAGCAGAACTAATTACAGCAAGAGTACTCAATTCTACATTTTGGGTGGCAATATTTTTTTATTAAATTAACAGCTTTAGCTGCTTCAATTTTTCCACAATTTGGTACATGTGCAATTTCTTTAACTATGTGGTCATTTTTCGAATGAATACGTCCTTTGCACTTTAATTTTTTATATTGATCACACTTATATAGATTTTTCTTCAGTTCCAAATTTTCCAAAAGTGTAAACGTGACCGTTCCAAACTAATTAATTTTTCCTTTTTCACTGTTTATAAATTCCATTATTAAAACCCGTAAAAACAAATTCAACACAGATGACACCGCATCAGCATGGACAAATACACTAAACGTATACTCGTAGAATCTAGAGTAAAGATTGCGATAGCTTATTAGAGCTGCTGAGTGAGTCAGTTAATCGACAAAAGTCGTGTAGTAATAAAACGATAAATTATTTATTATCAATTATACAGCTACCTACAGCATTCAGTTTATCTTAAACTCAGAGTATTTTAAAATTTAATTTTGTAAAAACTAAACTTTATATTTTTATCTTCTTCATATAATATAGTAGAATAGCATTTTAATATTCGTATTTCTTTAGTATAGTATTATAACTAAAAAATATTTTAAAATAATTCCTGTTCGGCGATCAATTATTATGGCGACCAATCTTACCTGCGATCAATTATCCGGCCATCAATTCACCGACGACGAATTCACCGGCGATCAATTGTTCGCGAACAATTTACCGGATACCAAAAAAACAAATAATAAATAAAAATGCAGATCAATCATTTCTTTGAGTAAGTAATGAAAAACCTATATACGTTTTAACCCTGCCTGTAGCCACGAGGAAGGAGGGGGCATTACTCCCTTAGATTCGATCGCTACCCCTCTAACATTTTTCAAAAAATTATATTTGATATTTAAAAATATAATTAAAAATAGCCATATAATGCATATATTTTCTAATACACCCCCCTAGAATTTAGTTTGCCTCTCTCCCTGAAGTTTCAAAGAGCCTGCAGGTTTTAAGAATCATTACCGGAGCATCGTTTCGAATTGTTGGAATTAGATTTTAGAATGAATAGTTTTTGACCAAAAAATGACGGATGTGGAAGGCTCATTAGGTCCATTTCTTCTGCAGTTTAAGGGGTTTTATATAGGTAATGGGTTTTAAATGTGACAAATAATGATTTTTTAAAATTATAAACATCCTACCTCTTTTTCTGTCAAAATTGCACCACCACTAATCACCACACAATCATCAGATAATAACAATACAAATATAAAAATGAAATTTTCTGTATGAAAAAAACTATTTAAATAAAAGCATTTGAATTTCTGCAAAAATACAAAAAAAAAAAAAATTTTAAATACTTTTTAAATACTCTCTCTTGATAGTATTTAAAAATGATTTTAAATAAACTAGAAATATTTAAATACTTTTACTCAAATATACTTGACAACACTTTTCGTCGGCCTTCCTGGTATCCACACTTGAATCTAACTAATATGAATTATAATGACACTATACAAAATTATATTTCATTATTATTATAATATATCAAGGTAACACGCGCGCGTAATTAATATTTAATTTCATCATAGGGGGGCTTTCCTTTTTTAGGTCATATTTTGATTTTTTTTGATAAACGCGTAAGAAAACTCCATACTGCAGTATCCGATAAGTAAAGTGCTTCCACTCCTTACTGACCGAATTTTTTTTACTTGTTCTGTGTACCTATATACCACTAATAAATTAGTATTTAAAGTTTTATAAGATTTAAATAAATAAATAAATTACTAATTAGTGTTATTTAGATATTTAAACTTTTAGTTATCACATTGAAAAGTAGTAATAATAATATCAAAAACGTGTACATTTATTATGAAGAATAGCAGTTTTTAAATTTTTTAACGCACATATTATATTTGTACCTAATTTTCAATCATTGTATGTACCTATTTAAAATTATTCATAAACGCATTTATTAAATCAAATAATAATGTTACGTCTATTATTTTATATAAAATCATCCATTATTTTTTATATAAACATTTTGTTTGCTATGGTAATATTATATGTTTATAACTTTTATTTATAATATTATAATTCAATTTAATATTATTTCTAACGTAATTCAATTTAATTGAACATTTGTCAGTACATTATTCAAAAGTGCAGCGTATCTTAAAAGAAATACTATGAACAACAACGTGCAATTGGAGAACAGTGCATCGTAAGTTATTTAAAAATATTTGTCATTAAGTTTTTGGAATTATTAATGCCGTGTTGGGTGCATTTATTAGACTTAATTGTGAGCACATGATGAAGAAACATAGAAGTTTTCGCAAATTTTCTCAAAAATGTAACGTCTGCTCCGGGACAACGAAGTTTTGGATGTATTCCATGTTAAAATGCAAAAGTATAAGGATACCCGGTTGATATAACTGAGTATTGTAATTGAAAATTTGGTTATATATTTTTCAGTCTGTTCTTTTCGGTGTCATAAGCATTGTTTAACAAAGACGGATAAAAGCTCTTTGGATCCCCCTTTGAACCAACTATCGGTCGATTCATGTTCAACAGACGAGAGAGAGTTGTCGTTGGTGGTCAGTGGAGAAGTCATGAGCCGTAAAGTACAAAAACACTTGAAATTCATACTCACAATCGTATCTTTTGCATATAAAATGTTCACCAAAAAAGCAATATTTTCACTTATTTCTTAAGCAATCTATATAAATTATCTAGAAAAATTTATTTTTCACACTTTACCCGTTGTATATATTTCCGTTATACAAATTTTTTTTCCACCATAGCATTTCCTTATTTTTTCTATTTTTAATATAATTTAACACTGTAAATGCAGCAGCGGACACTTGAACATTTGACATCATGATATTATGAAAATCAAATGGCAAATGATTGATCAGGGCGTGCCGCGACACACTTCAACACCGCGCACAAATGCATAACGGCATTACATAGATGAAATGTTCATCTAAAATAATTGTTTAGTTAACCATTGTATTATATCTAGATAAAAAATATTTATCTAGATAAAATATGAGTAAATAATTATCTAGATAAGTCCAAACACTATTCTATTTATTGGGCACACTGAAGTTTGCCCTACTAGTTGAAACATCTTATGTATACTATCTTCTGGTATTACAGGCGGTTAAGGAGACCGAGACGATGGAAATAGCCAAGACGATGGAAGGGGCTGAGACGATCGAAGCGATTGAGACAATCGCAGGGGCCGAAACGATCGACGCGGCTGAGACGATCACAGGGGTCAAGACGACCGCAGGGGCCGACACGATAGAAGGGGCCGAGACAATCGAAGTGGCTGAGACGATCGCAGGGGCCGAGACGATCGAGGCAGCCGAGGCAAACAGTTGCAGAGTGGTGTCGTTAAGTTATTCGGGAGTCCTCGAGTTATGGCGTAAACGTCTAGCATCTCATTCGAATATAGCCGATTTATCATTGGCGACTTCATGTGTAGAACCGGTTTCATCGGTATCCTCATCCGACGAGATCGATATCGAAACGATAGTACCACCGCTGTCGTGACTGGCAACAAGCTCGGAGAACCATTTCGGGGTTGCCGAGTGAAATACTGAATCACTCCTATTGTAACGAAAATTAGTTACATTGTTACACATGTTATTTAAGTTCTTATATTCTTGTATAACGTTTACTTATGTTCTTACTAAGTTCTATGTCTATTATAATATTATAATTTCAAATTTCCTTTATACCTTTGCCGTTGGTGACCGTTTATACAATTTAATTCCATTTTAGGGTACGGTGCGGGAATATACCGGTTTTGACTTGTCATATTTCTCGGTATGTAGAAACGGTAGAGTTCTAGAGGGTAACTCTTCATGATGTGCCATTAAAGTTATCGTTAGCCATTACGTCTGCAGCTTGGACTTAATTAGTTGGAACTTAATTAATACAATACAAAAACAAAAAAAATAGTGCTAAAATGTGATAAAAAGTAAAATAAAATAAATACGAGATTATACATTTGAAAATTAAAAAGCCGGGAAGCACTTCGCACGTCAGATAGGATAGTGATGACGAAAATATTGAATTTTAAAGCAATGAGAAATCATTTCTTTCTAAAAAAATTCTGAGCGAACCTTCGGTGGATATACTTGACAAAAACTGTGAATTATAATAATAATATGATAATATTATAATATAATATAATGAAGAAAAAAAGTTGAAAAGTGCAAAAAAATGTCTGGATATAAGGGGATTCGAACTGAGGACACCGCGCATAAAAGCACCGCTGGCTGCCATTAGACTAGGTAACACTGTTAAAAAAATGAAAAAAAATAAACTTACTAACGAAACAATGTCTAAATTTCAATTTGATATAACTTTAAAACCAAGTCATAACTTCACCATTATTTTTTTGATCAAGAAAATACATTTTTCAAAAATAAATAAATAAATAAATAAATAAATAAATAAATAAATAAAAAACTGCAAAAAACCGAATTCTCCTGTAAATTAGAAAAGTTATTATTAGTAATTAGTACCTCCATTATAAATTAAATGTCTCAAAATTGTCAATTGCTATAAATAGCCCAAAAATGGGTAAAAGTTTTCAAAAATATTTTGCCTTCATAATTGTAATAGAACGAAAAGAAAGGGGAAAGTCGTAAGGGAGGTTATTATTAAAATATGGTTGTAGTTTAATTGTATGTGTATTTAAAGTCTCATAGAAATAATATTAACAACCAAGGATATGGTAAAACCTTTAAGGCCGTCCTTCCTCGAGTCAAACCAATACCAAGCCAAATTAATCAGTGGAATAAAATATAATTTATGTATGTAAAATGATTTATGAGTTGTAAGAACGAACGTGCGTAATAATATAATATTGTATGTACCTAATATAATATTTTATTTGCGAATGAAATGTATTTTGTGAGACGTATATAGTTATGTTAAAAATGACGCGTGCAACGGTAAGTATAGTCGTATCGGAAATGTATTGTTGTGAATTCTGACCCTTATTATATATTATGTATACACATTACAAATTTAATATGTGTGTTTTTGTCCTATGACAATTTTATTATAATTAAATGTACTAACATTGTGTAGATGAAGATCGCTCGACGTCCGTAAAAACACCGTTCAAATTAATGTAATTTAGAGTCTGAAGGGTCGTGAATTTAGCAAATTGTCACTATTTTACGTGCATATAATATTACCTCATAGATGTACGCTCGTATTCTTATGAATTTGTATGATATTAAATAAACTGAAAGATGCAACCAAAGAAAAAGAAGTGTAAAGGCTGGCTAAGGAAAGAGAAAAACAGTCCAGGGACTTTAGAAATATTTGGTGTATAAAAGATGAGGATAGAAGGTTGTTAACAAAGGAAAAGGAAGTGATAAAGAGATGGAAAGACTATTTTGAGGGATTATTAAATGAGGAATTTCCAAGAGAGGCAATTGATCGGGTAGAGTGGAATTTGGGTATACATAGTAGATTTAATAAGGGAAGAGGAAGTGTGGAGTGCTGTGAGAAAAATGAAAAATAAGAAAGCGGTGAGACCCGATGGAGTACCAGTAGAAGTATAGAAAGTATTAGGAAGTTTAGGTATACAATGGCTGACAGTTCTTTAATAATATACTAGTAGAAGGAAAAATTCCAGAAGCGTGGAGGAAGAGTTGTGTAG
>JAIPRL010012338.1:0-12168 GCA_025469235.1 Pemphigus obesinymphae | reverse complement strand
TTTATTTCCAATATAATAATAGTATTAAAATCGTAAATTAAATAAATGGATACAAATATTTTAGTTAGAAACCCATTTATATTTTTTAGTTAATTTTATCTAGTGTAAATTTAGTTTTCAATGGGGGAGTTGAACCCCCTAAACCCCCCCTTACCTACGCCCTTGATCAATTTACTCAAACTCTCCCGAAATCTCCTCCTCTCAGATATCACTTCACCAAAAGAAGTGTGGAATATCATAAATCGATTTCCCCCAACCAAACCACCTGATCACCACAATATCATATAGAAGGCTCTCAAACACCTTTCTAAACCGGCGTCTTTTCTAATAGCCTCTATTCATAAACATGTTTTGGAAAAAAGCCACACAATCATGATCCCCAAACCAAGAAAGGATCACCTGATCCCCAATAACTTCGGATAAATCTCCTCTCTCACGTCATTATCAAAATTTTTTGTAAAACTCATTCTGTCCAGATTAAACAAATATCTCAAACCAAGAGAAGAACAGTACGATTTTCATCCTGGCTACTCAACCACCTCCCAACTTATTGGTCTTATTGTTAATTTAAAAATTAACGGCTCAAATGGGAAAAAACGATAGCGATTTTTCTTGATATGGAAAAGGTGTTTGATAGAGTATGGCATGCGGGTCTATTCTACAAAATGCTCATATCTGACATCCTCAGTCAAATGACCAAACTCACTGAATCTTATTATACTCATTGGATCTGACCACATTTTCAAATCCGCTCTAAAACACTTTAACAAGCCCTTAATCTTTCATATCTGCCGCATTCCTAATGGTTGCACTTGCCTAGAATTCCTTTCGGAGTCTTGGAAAAAATCCACCGTAGTCATGATTCCTAAACTACTGTCCGATCTCTCTTCTTAATTCACTTAGTAAGGTCTTTAAACGTCTCCTCTTCACCAAATTGAAAACATTCACCACCTCACTGATCTTTCCCGAACACTTCGGTTTCAGGCATCACCACAGAACCATGACCTGGACAACATATATTCGACAAAATTCTTGGTAGAAAAACAGCAACTTCCTCGATGTCCAAAAGGCATTCGACAAAGTCTAGCACCTCAGCCTCATCTTTCAACGCATATCTCTAGGAGTTCCCACTCAATTCGTCAACATTCTCAAATCTTTCCTCCTAAACAGAAAATTTTCCATCAAGGTCGAAAACCAATTTTTCTCCAGTAGGAACATCAAAGTGGGTATCTCCTAGGCTCCTACCTCTCCCCACACTTGTTTATTATATACGTCAACAATCTCCCTCTCCACCCTAAAGCAAAGGTCACACTCTTCGCCGACGACACCCTTCTCTATGCCTTCAGTATTTTAAATTCCGCCGCAACTTCTAATCATCGAAAACAAATTAACTTAATCTAACTCTGGTTCAAACAGTGGAGGATTTCTCTCAACCCCTCCAAAATTTCGGCCATCTTATTCACCAACAAAGGCATCCAATACACATCAGAACTCAAAATCCATAACACCACAATAAACTGGTCCCCCTCCATTAAATACCTGGGTGTTCTCATTGATTAGAATCTCAATTTCTCAACTCATATCAAGCATGTTGTTAATAAAACCAAAACTGCCTGTCACTACTCTTCTCCATAATTAACATCAATAGTCCTCTTTCCATCCGAACGAAACTTAAGATCTTAAAATCCTACATGTGTTCCAACTTACGCCTATTCTGTTTGGGCTTCCACATCACAAAACAAGTCCTCCTTCAAAGCTATTCAAAACAATACTCTTCACAAAATTACAAACCTTCCACTATACGTTAGCAACCATTCCATCAGGAAATCTACCAATATTCCGTCCATTTCCGAATACATAAGCTCCGCCTCCTGCCAAAACTAATCAAGAAGCAAAAGATTGAGACAGAGTACCCCTCCCCTCCTTTGCAAAGTAATGTAAAGCAAGAGCCGTTTTGGATATTACCCTATGTTGGCCTTATCGAGGATCATGTAGTGATTATGAAATTATCAAGAATCCTCATGACGGATAGGCAATACAAAATGCACATATGTACGAAGGTTCTTCGCGACCACACCGCAACTACCAGTTGTAGCAAAGGGCATGTAGTGTAACATACGTGTATGTGTAAATATATTCTTCTATCGCCCATACCCCCAAACAACCACTTGCCTCCATCGGACCCTGTCTCTCGCCAGTTCTTCCCCATTCTCTACTCCGAGTCCTTGACCACTCTATCCTTCCATTTTTGTCTAGGACGTCCCCTAGGTCTATTTGTGTGTAAATATATTAGTGTATATTAAACAAATATTTCATTTTTCGTTAACATTAATCGACTTTTTATTATATTTTATTAATACCTGAAGCACTAAAGTGGTGACCTCGACAAGCGACGAATTGGAAACAAAGAGACACAAAAAACGGCAAATGAAATCAACATAGTCGGCGTAAAGTTACCATTATTTTAAAAATACGATCCAGCTGTATGGTTTATAAGAGCAGAAGCTTAATTTAGACTATTACTTATAAGTAAGTCTCAAACCAAATTTGACGACGTCTTAACCATGCTTGACGAAGACATAATCGAAAAAGTAAATTACATTTTAGATTTAGATATACCGATAATTTTTATTAAAATGTAAAGATAGGCTCATAACACATATGGCAAAACTAACGAAGAAAAATTCCCAGAGTTAATTTCCAAAATTTCTTTAAGCGACAAAAAACCTTCATTAATGTTATAAAAATTAAATCATTAGCTGGACAGAACTATCATTTTCGTATATTAAAACAAATTTGGTTACACCGCCTACCTAATCAATCCCAAATTGTATTAGCAGTAGCTCCAAAAAACAGCAACAGTCGACGAACTAGCGGAAATGACTGATCGAAAACAAAAACAAAACCAATACAAACTAAATAATATAGAAAACAAAATAGCTGACCATTAATAACAAATTAAGCAACTACAATAATTATTATAACGAGTACGAACTTTTACAAAAAACGAACCGTGAACCCCATTCACGTTCAAAATCGCGATCTCGTTTTAATTCAAATGGAACACTATGCTACTTCCACTATACATTTCGTAATAAAGCACAAAAATGTGTTAAACCATATAAATGGACCTCAAAAAACCATCAAACAAGACGGAAATTTAGAAACGCCCTCCATGCCTGCAATTGAGACACGGAAAAGCTCTTTGTTTAGTTATGGTTCATGGACCAAAAACCAATCAAAAATGTTTAGTTGATAACGGAGCCGAAGTTTTAATAGTGATACCTAATAAAGCAGATAAGTCCAACATTTTAACTCGTGTACTTTATACTGCAAACAATCAAACTATAAAGACCTACGGAGAACGAATAATGGTTTTAGATCTAAGACTTCGTAGATAATTCCGTTACACATTTATAATAGCAGATGTTACTCCTTGCATTCTAAGAGCAGACTTCCTACATTTCAACTTACAAATTAACCTTAAACTCAAACAACTTATTGAAGAAGAATTTATTTAGACACATTTAACAACGCCATTGGTTACCCCGCCCAAGACACAACCATATATAGGGTATACTAATCAAGCATAATTTAACATATTCAGACATTATAAAAATATACTGAAATCATCAACCCCACACATCAACATGACTCAAAACACTTTACTGCGCATTTCATTTCGTTACAGAATTTATACGTCTATTTTCTAGATTATTGTCGTATATGTCAATTTTTTTAATCGACTTCTATACAGCAACACAAAACAATAAAATATAATCTAATACCTGAAATAATAACATTTATATATATATATATATATATATAATATACGTAATACAGGATAATAACAAAATAACATAATAATAAGAAGTTCTGTATGTTTAAAGAACATTTTAGAGAAAAAAAAATCTAACAATTTAAAAATATATATTTTAATTTTTAATACATTTTAACAGTACCTAGTATCAATGTCTATAATTTTTATTGTTGTATCACGTTACGATCACGTGAATTTCAACATAAAATAATATATAGGCCCAAACGATTAAATAATATCCATATAGAAATAGGAATATTATTAGAACTATTGTTTAATTATTACTCAAATTAATATAACGCATTAGCTATAATTCGAAAAAATATAAACTATATGTATATAGAAAAGACGTGACTACCGACGGATGCGAGAGCTCAAATAATAAGAACATTCAGTATATATTGTGCAGGATATTGGAAGTTATGAATTTACAAAGTGTCGTTTCTATCGTGGGGGGGGGGTCGAAACTTTGGACGCCATTATTGTGGAACGCAAAGTGTAAAAATATTTTTGTTATAAGTTTGAACCAGATATTGTAATACCTAATATTTTAATTATAAATATGTGTAGTATATGATTATTATGTTATCGGAAACAATAATATCCGAGTATAATAGATACTTTTACAGATAGTAGGTAGTTGTGGACACGAAAAATGAGCATTGACCGTTCAACATCAATCTGCAGTTACTGCAAATATAAACAATGCGTTGTGAAATACCTTATATCTACTGTTTTTAAATTATTTATTGTTTTTTGAATATTTTATTTTGAATTAATAATAGTTTAAGGGATTGCTCATTCTTCGTCAGGCCCAAAAGTTCCTATCTACTTATCTACCTGTCCCATATCCTATTTTTCGAATTTGAACACTGTTTATAAATAATATGTATTGAAGTATACACGTATTTATAGTTCGTTAAGGGAATTGCATCACGTCGTATTGTTAGTGGAATATGTACGATATCGCTTTGTGTTATTCTTATCAATAGTGTTACCTATGTTAATATTGTATATTTTTAATGAACTATATGTTTCAGCTACATAATTTTTATTAGTCATTACTGTTAAGATTATTCTGTGAAATAAAACAATTAGAATTCAAATTTCATTTTGTAATAACTTCGAAAATTATTCTTTGAAGTTATCAAAATTTGAAATTTGTTGTATTTAAAGTAAGTATATTTCTACAAAATATTAATATTATCTTAAGGTCTAACATCTATCGTTCCGTAGAGCAAGCGGGTGACTTTGATTATATACCAGGTCAAAGATGATAATTTCGCACTTTTAAATAAACATTTGAACATAAAAATGTTGAGAATTTTTCAAGGTTTGTGAGGTTTAATTGGCAAATTTTTATTTTTAGGTGTGTAATGGATACATGCGTATATACAGGCACAAGATGCAAATGCAATTAACTCGATAAATCATAATCGGTCTATTTCTAGTATTTAACAAATCCTCGCAATTATTAATTCCTAGTAGAGAAGGCCATACCGTGCGAATTAGTGTAGGATATATAAGGGAGAAGAGTATAGGTACTGGTATTCATCAGACGACTTCGGAGACGATCCAAGTGATGAGCCAAAGACACATTTCAGTTCATTAGTACCTATTGACCAGTATGTAATTTAATATCGTGATCGTTCATCATTTATACACATTTGTACTATTAAAAATATTTGTAAACTAATTATTTACATGTTTTACTGTAAATTTTTTAAAAGTTTTAACTAATAAAAAATACTCTTATATACCATCCGAAAATTTTCAACAAGAACTTCAACATTCTGGTCACCTCGAAGTTCTAATTATTATTTCTAAGTTCAATTACAAATCAGAACTTCAGAATCTTCGATTCCTTGACGTGTACACGTTTCAATGATCACCACGACATTTCTTTAAAAAAATAATCACTTTTATTGTTTGTACATAGATGTTAAAACGGATTCACAATATGATTTTATAGTTAAAACACCAATTATTATTAAAACGACAGAGGACATTATTTAAAAGTGGACCTTATTAGAATAGAATACCTACAGAATAATTAGGTACATACAAACCAGTTATCAAAAGTAAAATATATAATTAACTTTGTATAACTACAATACTTTGTTTACTAATTATTAGTAAATTAACCTAACGTTTCAAGCAAAGGGAACCTATTCATCATGAATATAATATATTTAGTTAATAATACGCACGCGTCATGCATCTATTAGTAGGTACCCTAAACCGCACAACTTCTTTAAATATTTCTTTGCGAAACCATCAATGTCATCCACTCTCCGCGATGTCCAATGAGGCATGCTCACGTCAGTGTGATGAACGTCCCGCTAGCACTCTCCCCCATACTGAATTTTTTTTACGCCTATAATTAGCATGGAGTTAGCATGAATTGCTCAAGCCCATTTTCAAAATTTGCATGATACTAGTTTTAGAATAATATCATATATACTATTGGGAGGGGGTGGCATAACGCCACCCATATGTTTTAAATTTAGAATTTCGAAATATTTTTTATACCAAAATTTAACACGTCATTAGCTTGAATTTGTACTACAACTAACGCTGAAATGTGCACATCATTATTTAGTCTGTTTTATTCATCACGCCATCCACCCCCTACCAACAAAATGGAAATACTATTTTAATTTCGACTTTATTTTATACCAAAATTTAGCACGCCATTGGCATGAATTCGCACGACTGTCGCCGAAATTTGTATGTCATTATATACTTCAAAAATCAAATTTACCTGTTTTACTGGTGGCGCTCAATCGTTTAAAATCGTGAGATTTAAGAATAACTGCGGGATAATATCTGTAAATAAATCGATTTTAAATACTCTGATTAGGTTTAATAATATTTATAATGCGTAATACGTATCAAGGACTGGAACCAAACCGAAAAGAACCGGTTCTAGGGCCGGAATCGTTAAACATTTTGAGAACCAAAACCGGACCGACGACTATGAATTATATAGGTTTTTCCTTATCGGTTCCAAAATGTAATTTGCATATAAGAAAATGATCTATATAATAGCTACTTGCGATTGTATTGTAATTTGTAATTCAAACAATTATTATAATATAATTCTAATGTATACCAATTGGTATTTCCGTAGAATGCGTGTTTATGTTTTTATGTCCCGACTATCATTTACACCTGCCTACCGTTTGGCAGAGCGGCCAGTGTTTTCAGCCCTTACCTAAGTACTTATTTGTAGGTACTACAGAACCAGAGGTAGAACTAGGAATTTTGACGCCTGAGGAAAAATGTAAAATCACGTAAAATAAAATGTTAAATGTTGAAATAATTCCACAAAAAAATATAAATTTAAATACGTAGGTACATCATAAAATATAACATGAAATATACATACATACGTCTTGTCTAGAAAGCCTTGATATATCAAGGCTATATACGCTTTATATGTATGTCAAGGCTCTCTACGTCTTATAAATATATGAATATATGGACTGCGGTATCCTCACCATGACAAAATAATAAAATATTTCGTCATGATCCTCATGTCCAGCACATTGATCGACAAACAAACTTGTATAAACAATGCATGAATTTATTCATGAATCCATTTATTCAAATCCATGAATTTTATCATATAATTTTTAATAATTTGTATATTATACCTAATAGTTTTAATAAATTTGAATAAATAACATAAAATTATGATGAGTTCTGTAATTTCCTGTGGGAGTCTACGTTAATTGGTAGGTATTTTAAAAAACACAATTTGTTTTTCATTTCAAAGATTAAGTTATCTATATTGTAATATTGTGATTGTGATTGAAATGTCGAAATTCAAAGTTTAAAACGTATATGGGGGACTGATGTGATGTCACGCCAACACCTCTTCCCAAAGTTTATATGATATTACTCTACACTAGTATCATGCAAATTTTGAAAATGGGCTTGCCAATTCATGCTAATTATAGGCATAAAAAAAAATTCATGATTCCGGTAGGTATGGTGAAAGGGTGGAGGGCTAGCGTGACGTTGGTGTCAGAGCGTAGTTATCGGTTAAATTTTTAATTACTATTATAATTTTAATTAATATTATAAATGACATGTATCTTCCCCTTTCTTACTAAGCGCCATCATCGTCGACAAGCCAACGACCACACCACGTTGAATATACCAGTTCTCGGCTGAAGTGAAGCAACATCGAGCGTATAGTTCATTCTTGGATGAGGAATCGACCGTTTTTCTTACATTCGACGAACGATTTTCAAAACCATATGGAGTAGTAGGTACTCTCGTCGATCTTGCACGGAGAAATTAGTCGATGGGCACACAAGATGAGATGTACCTATGTATCTATCTATTTTAATTTGTATTTTGGTCGGTATATATCCTATGTTTAATTTCATAATTAATTATTCCTAAGTTTTCCTTTATGTATTTACGTATATTATTTTTTTACTACTATATTTATTTGGTTTTTTTTGTAAATGTTATTTTATTAGATCTCGGGAGTTTTCACGCCGGATAAAGCTTTTCTTTTACACATATAGAAATTATAATATAAACAGATTTCTCCAAAATAATCGATTTTTTCATTCTTCTTCTGTTTACCCTTTAAATGTATGATATGACAATCATTTTTAGAACGAACCTTAATTATTGAAAAATCCGGTACCTATATATGTTCCGATCGAGATGATATGATCTCGGATTCCGGTTGTCGACCCTTATCCGAGAATGGATTTCGTCACTCAGTTTACGGTTGATTGACCGAGGTAACGGCTCAAATGTTTTCTAATATATTCTCTATTAATTTGATAATAGTTAGGTATCTTAAGGGTCTACAACACCAACGAAAAATCGACCTAAAAGGATGACAAAACTGTGGGACTTTGAAAATTCCGATTTCAATTCTGAAAACTGTTCATCAATTTGTTTTCTAGGGATTGATCGAGGCGTTTATTTTTATATTTTAGCTTTTTAGCCGTGTTATTTATCATTAAAAATTGAAATTTTTAAACATTGATTATTTTAATAATAAAGATTATTTTAATCTATAATAATATAAAAAAAAATGCCTCAATTGAACCCTAGAAGATAGACCGACACATTCAAATCTGTTTACAAATTGTAGATCTGACTTTCCAAAGTTCTAAAATTTTATCATGCTAATTGGTCTTTTGGGCCGAAATTTTGTGTTTACACAACAATAAAAAGTTGTAAAAGTACGGAGCTATATTTGAATTAATTTTAAAATGTACTTAAATATTTCTAAATTGTTAGATTTTTATTATTAAAAATCGTAGGTGTTGTATCCCCTTAAGTTTTAACTCTAAAAACCAGTCTAGCGTAAACATAATGTTTTTACCATTCAAAATTGCCGTTGTGGCACAGTAGTGCTGGAACTATTTTTCACTTTGGAGGGCAAACATTTAAGGTTTATATATATATATATATATATATTAAGCATGTAATAGATAAAAACTCTCACCAATATATTTATATATATAAGTATGATAATTATATAAAATGTCTAAGAAAGTGTAAAACCAATTAAACAAAAATATATGTGATAAATATAATACTACATAGTTTTTTTTCTTTATAAGAATAAAGATATATATATATATATATATATATATATATGGTGTATATGTTTGTAAAATATTCACAAAGTCAATAGGTAATTAATAAAAAGTTATAACTATAAGCAAAAATCTGTGTACCTACTTGATGACTACTGACACCTGTACAATTAATAACTAATTTTGATACATCTTTAGAACAACATAATATCATTAATATCAGTTTGACACCTTGTTGGTGTAATTTCTTTTAAATGTAACACCTCGATGATATTCAGATCACATTTATTTAGAAAAAGTAAAACTTATTTTATACTAAATTGAACTAATAATATAACAATCAACAGTCTATTTGAAATGTATGTTATTTTACTTATAATATAGGCATACATTTCATCACGTTTTTATTGTATTTATATTTTATGGATTTATTAGAAGGAAATACATATATTGATAATATACCTACTTGTATTTAAAATAATATTACATTTTAATAATTACAGTAGTATATAAAACTTACACCAAAATATTAAGAGTGGGCTTCAGCTAGTTAATAAGTCAAGGTTAACTTTTTAATTTAACCAGTTAATTTGGCGTAGGTACTGAAAACATATCAAATTATCTAGTTTAAAAAAATCTACGAACCAGTTAATTAAAATAACTAGTTAATTTTTGTTTGTTTCAAAACCTAGTTATTTTAGGTATAAAAGAAAAATTTTCCTTTAATTATAAAAAAATAAAATTATTTCTTATTATTTTAGGTAGTCATTTTTATTTACGATTAACTCTTATTGCATAGGTAATTATGAATAAAAAATTTATTATTTGATGTACAATCAATAAAAAATTTACTTTTAGATTAACTTATACCAGATAAATTTAACTATAATTTACTATTAATTAACTTTGAAATCTTAATTATAAGAAAAAATGTTCTAATTAACCTAAGTTCAGCTAGTTAATTTTATCGTTATCTTTGCCCATTTTCGCAAATACTATATGTTCGATACTATACATAGGTATTATTAACGAATTTAATTTGATACCCAATTATTGTCGGAATAACAGAGACAACGCTAAGTCTTAGTGCGAGAGTAGCCGACTGGGTCAGATAGTCAGTCACCGAATACCCCGCGAAGTATACCTAAGTATACAGATAAAATACAGTCCACTTGCCCTTAAACGCGTGGGCTCTCATTTATATAATAAAAATAATAATAATAATAATATTTCGATTGGACATGTGAGTTGCTTCACCTTCTTCACAATCCTACATTTGGTCCTTCGGGCCTTATGTATCGCGTATTCGGTGTACTCATAGTTTGTGTGATCTAATATATAACAGTGCAGTTGTTAAATTTTAAAATATCGTAAAAATGCCTGTTTCGTTTCGTTCGTTCGCATAAGTTAATAGTGTACTGTGCATCATAACACCACCAACGTCGTGAATTGGATTCGCTAGATCAGGTCAGAATTTCTTATTTTCTATTTCCTTTCATAATAATTGGTGTTAAGCTTCTCGCGCGTTTTAGTACAAGCACAGTAAAATAGTAGATTTGTTAGTTAATTGTATAACGTAATTAGTCGTATCTGGGTTTTACATAACTTTTATATTCATACACTCATACCTATCATACCTACTTAGTACTTATAAATAATAAATAATGTCTGAGATAAACTCTCTCATCATTCGTCGAGGACAGTTTAAAGGTCAGCTGACTCGTTTCAGCTTGTACGTCAAGGATAACAAAGATAGTATTGATATAGAACAGCTTACACATCGTAGAGAAAAAATCAAGATTATTTGGGACGATTTTGAACAAGTGCAGACGCAAATCGAAGAAGAAAAAGGAGTCTCAGAGGAAAGTGAAATTTACAGAATAGATTTTGAAGAGTTATATTTCAAAAGTATGGCAGATTGTGACAAGATTATGAAAAATGTGTCGATAACTTCTAGCCATTCCGACCATAATGATGACTCTCATGGTATAGGAAATAGTTCTCGTTCGGTTACGCTTTCGTGCAACAATCAATATGTTCCCCCTTCGATCAAGTTAGCAGCGCTTGAAATTCCCACATTCTCCGGAAATTATACAGAGTGGTCGTCTTATTTTGACATATATATGGCACTTGTGCATAATAATAATTCGTTAAGCGATATTCAAAAATTCTTTTATCTACGTTCGTCACTTAGTGGCGACGCCGAACGTAGTATTCAATGTTTACAAACAACATCCGATAATTACCAGAAAGCCTGGACTAGTTTAATCGAACGGTATAATAATAAAAGAATTTTGGTACAAGTACACACTAAAGCGTTATTTGATTTGGCGCCGATAGATAAGGAATCTTCTAGCCAATTACGTAAATTAAACGACTTATTATCAGGTCATATGAAAGCCCTCGAAACTCTTGGTCAAAGTCCGAATCAATGGGGCTCATTACTAGTACATTTGATTATGACAAAATTAGATCCTATAACATTACGTCACTGGGAAATCGAATCCCATAAATTAGATAACGTAACAGCTGAACGCGTACTTGAATATTTACAGTCTCGATTTAGAATATTAGAAGCGGTCGAAGCATCTGGGAGTCATGTTTCAACTTCGATATCAATTAAAGAACAATCGAAATTCAAAAAGAATACACAGAAGTCTATATCGTTTGTAACTACGGGAGAAATTAAATGTTACAACTGTAAGCAATCGCATACGATTTATAAATGTCCATCATTTTTGAAATTATCGATTATCGATCGAATAAAGA
>JAIPRL010012337.1:0-12169 GCA_025469235.1 Pemphigus obesinymphae | reverse complement strand
GTCTACGAGAGGCATTGCTAGCAGTAAAAGGCATACGTAAATATATTTCTTCTATCGAGGTACAGAATAGTTCATTGTTCTCAAACACAGTCCAATTAGAAAATGCCTTAACATACGAAATAACTACACTTGCAATTAGTAAACAAACTAAAGTAACAGATTTTTTTCAGAAATGTTAGTTTTTATTTTTTTAAGATGTATTTAATTAATGTAAAAATAATATGAAATAAAGTTATTGAATTAATTTATTTATTAAAAAAAAATGTTTCCCTCTAAATAGCGGACAAAATTTCGGCGACCGAGAGTGTCGGCTATTCAGAGGTTTCACTGTACCTATATGTAAATATTTTAGACACCTACCGTGTTTAATTTATGCACAAAAGACTATTTAAAAAACACGTTTCGGGCGTATACTAGCCGTGTTTGAATGTATTTCGTTTGTCGGTGAAAATAATTTTGACCGACAGAAATTTAAAATGTACGAAAATTGTACTCTATCTCAGAGTTTGTTACAGTTTGCGGGATGGGGTTGCCGAAGCGCGGAGGCATGGCGTTGCAAAATTTCATCTGAACGTGCGCGCGTCGGCGACGATATTATCACGCCGTTTCTGAGCACTTTGAATTGCCACCAGGCAAAGAGTTTTCCCGTCAAAAATCATTTGCGGCCGCTAAAACGCATGTAAAAATAGAGTATCGTTGATAAATATGTTTATTGAAAAGGATTCGAGGTTACCATATTTAATTTACAAACGTCGACCGCCAAAACCGTAAACTGTACACCAAAACTTGAAAAAAGTACGTTATAAATATACAATTAACATAATCCTATAGATACGATGTGCGACGATTATATTCATATTGTACAATTTTTCTCGTTTTCCACTATTATTTGTATGTGTACGGTGAACTCACGGTCCTATGAAAAAAAATCACCCGGCATCGTTGCTGCACACCGAATATTATTTGCTTACATTATACGTGCAATGTGCATATATACGTATATACTGTGTGCAACAATATACGCATATCGGCAATGTAAAAAATTCGAAATACGCACGCATTGCGAGCAGAAGGGTTACCGTCACCCTTTTCAACGAAACGTCTGTTGTTATTACAGTTTTTTTCGTATATATATATATATTTTTTTTTTTTTTTTCTACATCCAAATCACGTGATGAAATATCGACGATCGTTTAGTGCACCTGCACCGTTCGGGCGACATGTGTAATCGTAATTAACAAACAATTTGTCAACGCGAAAACAATTTTAATGAAATAATAAAAAAACCGAAAAGGGTTGTTTTTACGACGACTGCGACAATTATAAATTAAAAAAAAAAAACGCAGACCGAGCAGGGATATACCGTCGGGCCGGGGTTTTTAGACAATGGAAATCCGGCATAATATTTAAATCTGTCGCAGTCCGCACCCTCGTGCCGTTCGACCGACGAGATGTCTAAGCTCGATAAATGATCCCGCATTTGCATGGCGGATTTAGATAATCGTAAATTATGGCCAACGTGTTAATTTAATGAAATGTAGTAGTCGCATTCACGAGGGTATTAACGTTGTACGAGTACATTATGAATTATATAATATTATAATATAAAAATCGGACGGCGAAAATCCGTTTCTCGCTCCGACGGGAGTAGTCAGATTACGTAGTTTTATTGTTGCGCGGCGACGTCCATCGGACGTTTGCCAAATACACTGCATATAATATTATTATCTAATATACGTTGAAATACACAGAGTTATCGCCCGTTAAGTATACCGATAGACACCTAATAATAATAATAATAATAATAATAATAATAATGTACAGCGCGGGTATGTAAATTAATTGGAAAGTGAGTAGCTCAAATTTTCGATATAGTGCAAGTATTTTACTGCATTTTTTTCAAATAAAATATATGACTAATATGATGGCCTCTGTTTTTGCATAATTTTTTCAAATATACATATATATATAATAATCTTTTAATAGAGTTACTTATCGGTAATATCGAGAAAAAATGCCGTTGAATTTGGTTGAAATTTGAATGAATGAGAGCGATTCATAATTGATTTCAAAAATACAGCAAAACTGTAGCTAAATATAGCTATCTATACAAGTAAGTATTGCGTAATGTGAAAAACGTACAATTTTGCAACATTTTGCTATATTTTTGAAATGAAGAATTGCTCTCCTTCATTAAAAATTTAACAACATTTTTTTCTCGATATTATTGATAAATAACTCTATAAAATGGCTATTTTCAAATTTTTTAATTACAATTTTTTTGAAATATATTATTTTATAAATCATACAAAAACAGTGGCCATTAGTCTTATATTTTATTTAAATAAAATACATTAAAATATTCGCACTACATCAACAATTAGGGCTACTGATTTTCCAATTAATTTACATACTGTCTATTTATCCTGACGGCAAATTACACTCAAATGTTTGCTATATATTTTTGAACGGTTTTTGTAGTCGGTGGGTCAACGGTTATTCTGCCATTCTTGAATCTTAAATAAACTGTACGTGTCACAGAATAGTCTTTTGAATTTAACTGAACTAAAGTATGAACTGTTAAAAATATAGTATAGTGAAATCGTTAAAATTTTGTATTACCTTATTTCTAACTTGATATTAATATATACAAGGACAGTTAAATAAAGCTTGACATAAAACTTCGTGAAAATAACTAAAACACTTATATAGTTAATACAACTACATTTCAATAGTTGAAGACCGATATTGTAGTGGTATAATTTTATAGTAAATATAAACAAAAAAAAAATATGTTTCGATATTTTAACTCATGGGTCTCTCATTTTTCGCATGTGATGCATTTTATTTATTTACATCCTAAATTAAAAGACCCGAGGCAAATAAGTAAAAAAAAAAAAAGGTCATTCAATCTATTACAGGCTATCAATATTGACCAGGGCCTCCTAAAGAATATTGGAGCCAGAGCAAGGTGTTTTTAATGCCCCAAGTCCGGCTCTAGTACTACTTCCCCCTCCTTTACAACTACAAAAATTTGGTAATTTTCTACGATAAACTTGAGATCACAGGTGGTGCACGACGCTTATATATTGCGTCACCCGTGCGCACGCCTATGTTTTAACTAAATATTTTATTCGATCAAATTAATATTTATAGTATATCTTAAATTTGTTTTGATATTTCAACTACATTTTTTCATACGGTCTATAAAATGCAATTTATATTAATTTTAAATGAATTTATTTTGAAATTTTTATGTCAATTGTATAACATTTGTAATTATATATTGTAATTTAATTTATTTTGAAATTTTGTCTATAATATGTTATTTTAAAATTAATGAAATTTTTAAATAGCTGTACCACTAACTCTATTAATTTCAATAGGCACTTATTAGTTAATATATTTGTTGTAAATCAAATCATAATAATTATTTATGTGTACCTATGTGCAGGCAACAATATTATTCCACTGATTATACATAAGCAATCCGGGGATCTTGGGTTCGAAACTTGGTTAACTACAGATTATAGTATAACATCAAAACATAATATAGATGCAGTAACTATACGTAAAATATAATATATAATAATAAATAATACTCAAAGGTTGAAGTTATACCGATAGACTATAATATAATAATTATAAAACATATTTCATTGTGGTTAAATCTTGTTTACCCGTAAATTTTACTGTATTGTTGATATCGATACAACTGTTTCGTGCTAACAAAATTGTGTATTCTTTCACATAGAACTTTTTTGAATTAACTATAATCTTTAAAAACAAAAAAAGTTCTATCGACTACTCACAAAAACTAACAAATGTGGAAGTTTTTATTATAATATAGAACTATTTCGTTTTTCATATTTTTGCTGATGTTGGTCTTGAGAATACCGGACGCAAGCTTAAAAGACAGACCATTCGTATAGTATACGAATTATTGAAAAAACCCGTCTTCGAAAAACTCAGACTTAGAACATTTTTGTTCTCGCCCGACAAGTACCTATTATTCGCTTTGTTTTCTACACATAAATAATATATTATAGTAGGTGAGGAAGGGGCCTTCACAGCACAATTTTTTTTTATGAAAAAAACTACTCATTCTAATATTGTAATATCCGTCTGACACGACGCGTGCTCCGATAACAAAGTTTCGAAAACGTATATCTATAGGTTTTTTTATTACTTGCTCGATGGAATGATCGAACCACATTTTTCATTGTCACATTTTGTACCATAATTAAGAGCATTTAATGTTTCCGAAATAACTGCACTTTAAAAATAGATTGGAAATTATTGCACGTTTGAGCCGAGTTACTACAGGACACTGCGACAGTCGCGTTCTGCAGGATCATAATAATGTTACTCTGTGTGTACGCGTGTATTCCTGTATAATATAATATGTATACCTATAACCGATCTGATAGTATAACGAACGGTCGGACCCTAACGGACGAAAAACAAAATGAATAAAACATCCATCACGTTTCCAGAAAAAAAAAAAAAAAAAAATTAAAGGGTAAATTATACGAAAAAGAGAGAAGAAAATAAATACGCTCAGTCGGCATTTTCTAAAACGCGGTAGTGTTTAAGAGTGAAAGACCCCGCCGGGGAGATATAGTGTATAGATAAGCGCCATGTATCCTGTGCACATAATATAATGTTGTGTATCAATTTCGTCACGAGGGGACACAGATGAATTCTGTAGATAACAAAACGTAATAATACGCATTTTATTAATATACTACGCGATAAGAGGGTATATTACGCTACTACGGCGGCTCCAACTCGAAGCCGTCCGTCTTCAGCCCCCGTTCCCACCGAGTCCCGATAAAGAGAATACAATATTATATTATATACGAAAAACGTTTATATATATATATATATTATGTTTATATGAAAAATATGTCTAAATACCCAATAATACTTATTAAATACTTTTAGTAAAAAGAGAGAAAAAAACGTTAACATTATATCAATATAATTATATATTATCTAAATTAATAAGTGTTGCCCAACAATGAGTGCATAATATACCACCCATTATGTGCACCCAATACGTTTTTTAAATTTATTTAACTAATCAAAATATTGAATGGACTATTTATAAATCATGAATGCAGATTAATGCAGAAAAGGATCAATCGTGTTAAATCTAGAGATATATATACAGACTGGATTTCCAAATTGTACGAGTACTGATATTTTAAATATTTATTTAATGATACCAACAAATACTGCATCTCGTGAACGCACTTTTTTTTTTTACTCTACGGAGATTAAAAACATATTTGACACTCACTATAATATATAAATCGAGAAAGATTATAAGAAGTTTAGCAGTATTGTATGTGCACAAAGCATGTTCTATTGACTTTGAACAGATAATTTAATATGCAGAGGTTTCGATAAGAGGTCGCTGTTAATACTACAATGGGTAACAGTAATAAACTGTTACAGACAATTAATTTGTTTCGTACATAGACGTGTCCAGACCTCAATGGCTGGGGAGAGGCCAGTTATAAAATTTAAATTTTTTACTTACTACACCGATCTATATTCTATATCTATATTTGTGACTTTTTTTTTTTGTTGTATGGAAATTATATAGCACCTGGGATTTTTTCACCTATTTTACATGAATATGTAAATTTGTATGACAACTGATAATCACAGTTAACAAGCAATGCTATTATTCACAAAAAAAAAAAAAAAAAAAACTATTTAAAATCAATACATAATGCCTTAACTGTTTACACATAACTTAAAAATCATAAATATAGTACTTAATTAATTGATTAAAATCAGGTGGATTCTATTCAATAAACATGATAAAAAATACAGTTATTTATCAGTTTGGTTAAACAAATAATTTATTAAAACACTACAAACAATAAAATCCAATCAATTAAAATTTTCCATTTAAAATTTCATTCGTCTATTAACTGGTTTTAGTATTTTAAAAGTTTCAACGACATCATCACTGTTATCAATAATTTGGCACATGCTGCTCCAGCTTAATAACAAAACAAACCGGCATTCTTCACAAAAACACCGGTCCATGGTTGTAAATGTTATCTACGAGTTATATTCGTGGTCATGACGAAAACTTTATACTCAGTGACATTGATAAAATTTCTTATCAATCGCCTACCGTTATTAACCATAGTATGTTGAAAGCCAATCAGAAAATATAATCACAGATTTTTTGTTATATAATATATTGATAATGAATATTTTGAAACTAGTTATCACGATTATATCTATAATCGTGAATAAAATATTAGATTAAATTAAATTATTATTAATTGATAGCTGTTTAAAATTTATATTTTCAACCAGGGTAGATTATAAGCCAAGAGGCCAAGAATTGAGTCACTGGGGAGGCCGGTGCCCACCCTGCCACCCCGTAGACACGCCTATGGTTTCGTTATTATCATTTCCGTAATAAAAAAATATTATTATTATTATTGTATATATATGTATATATAATGATAATTATACATAATATTTGCATATATTACAACATGTTTTGAACACATTATGTTTTTGAAATGTATTATCAATATGATTAGTTATATGATCAAATGACTATTACATTTTAAAAACATAATTTGTTCTAAATGTTTGCCAGTTATTGATGTTCTTCTTTTTTTTATATATATATATAGTAGCACTCATCTACCTATGCTAAATATTTAGACGACTGCTGCAGTAGTGCTGCTTAATCGTACTAATAATCAGTAGCGGCTCGTGTTAACACGCACGTGCACGTGCACCGTCTAAAACTTTAGTAAATTAGTGTGTTTTTATGTATACAATTATTATTTATTTATCGCTGTTTTAGTAATTGTCATGCCCGTGAATATTATTATTGTACTATTATTACTTATCATTATTTATTACGCATTGCGCCTCTGCACTATTGGTTTCTGCCATTGATTACATATAGATTGATTTAAATAATATATATGGCGTTTACACAGTGGTTAAAGTGGAAAATATTTGCAGGGAGGACTAAAGCTAATGTAAAAAAAAGCGTCCCTTGAACCGTTATACCTTTTCAATTTTGCTTTGAAAATTTTTGGGCACTAAGAATTTCTTAAATAAAAACAGTAAAAAAAAATTAAATTGTCATTAAAAGTAATAGGGTTTTTATTGAAATAGTGTTTTTTTTTTATAATATAGATCTTGCAAAAAATTTATAACTAAATACCATTTAATATTTATTAAATTTTTTATCTAGGTAATAGATAGTAATTTTATCTAGGTTATATAGGAATAAGGTAAATTGAATGATGTTATTATAATATGCTATTATTATATGAATGTAGGTATGTTTGTAATAACGTGAATAAAATCACGTTCGTTATTATAGTTTATATTTATACTATTATATAAACATATTAGGAATTATATCGTCATTTTAGGGAAAAAGACATACTTAATATAATATCGTTAATATATTTTTTATTAATCCGTACCTAGTATTTTTTGATTGTGCATCACCGGATATTTTACCCACGAGCCGCTACTGCTTAGTAGGTTAGGTTAGGTTAAAACGTAAAACGACCACTCTATATATAACAATAATTTTGATTCATTTGTGTAATAAAATTTAACACATGCAGTGATACATGTTATATTATATTGTACTCGAGTGTATAAAATAAATAATAAATATACGGTAGTCGTGATATAGAATTTAAGGCGTTATTCCACCGAGGCCGTGTTCGCGTATTTTGAGTCGAGCGTATGAAATGACGTTCCCCGATTGGTCAATTCACGTTATCGACCAATTGATACCACAGGTTACCGTAAAGTTGAAATATTTCAACACGATCGACGTGTGGGGTTACAGCGTTTACTGCATGCCCATACTAGATTCTCTGATAATACTATATTACATTATGATAATAATTTTAAATTCATCAGTTTATATACTATAATATAGTAGGTATATAATATTATTTTATTCTTATCTTAATTAAACATTTATTTAATTATAGTTTGATAATAAAATGATAAATACTATTTTATTATTATATCATATTATTCACATTATGCTATCAATATCATATATGATATAATATAATTTACTATACCAGATACCTACCAAATATATTATACCACACTAGACCACTAGAACCACAAATAACGTCGTACGCGAACACGCAGTACGCAACAGTTCGGTAGCAGTGGAACAGCGCCTTTATAATCACACGGTAATTTCAAACTTTGATCTATTGAATAAATCAAATATAGCTTATTATCCGATTTTATGATATACATATTTTTTTTTGTTTTCGTGTACAATTTGTGACAGTTCGAGTTTTTGTAAAATAACATAACACGCATATTAAAAATATTTCAAATAAATAGACGGCGTAAAAAAAAAAAGGTATTTGAATAAAGAAGTATTCAATACTTGAAAATGAGTACGTACCTGTATTGCCGGAATACCCAACCACCAATATTCAAATACTTCTACCGAAACACTTTGCGACCGGCGTGCACCGTCACGTTATTACAGTATAATATTATATATATAATAATAGCGGTTGGTTTGAAAAACCGCGACCGTACGGGAACCGCGCGTTTTACGACGATGGCGATAGATAGATACGCGTCGATCAATCGCGGGCGCGGTCGCCTCGGCAACGGCGCGCGGGCAACAATATTATGTTCCGAAAACCGTCCGACGGCGGTCAAACCGGACCGCGTCCAAACGCACACGTCCCAACCGCACATGGCTCCGTACCGGGCGCGCGTCTCGAGACGGACCGACTGTTCCGGACAGTACTGCGCAGACTGTCGTCGATACTTAAGCGACGGGGCGACGAACGCCGCCGGCCGGGGCTTCAATAATAATAATAATAATAATAATAATTGGACGGTGACCGGGTCCGTCCGGTTCACGTTGGACGCGCGCCAGCTGGCCGAGCTCGAGCGGACGTTCGCCGAGCAACTGTACGTGACGGCAGAGCGGAGAGGGACCGAGGACCGGCGGTCGTCGGGCGAGGCTTTCGGACGAGGGGGCACCGATCCTCGGCCACGGGATCCAGCCCGCGAGTGCGTCAACCGTCCATCATCGATCGATCAAACTGTATATTATTATGAATATTGAATATATTAAATTATGTACTCCGGTGGATCATACACGGACCTACTTTTTTCCTCACACATTTAACGATAACGTGACCGTTTTCCCGTCCGAGAGGACCGTCCGACTGGAAAATGTCATTCTTCTTCTTCTTCTTCTTCTTCTTCTTCGGGCGCCCATCCGATTTCGACCCGAAACCACTGTGATGAGCTTACATTCCCAAACCATGTAACATATTATATCCTCGGGTTCTCTGAACCAACGATATTATTCTTCTTCGGTAACGTTCTCTTTTTCCAAAATATTTTCCCTCGCGAAACGTATCGAATACCATACTCACTATTACGTGTCCCGGACACTCTTTCAAATCAACATTGTTAGTACATACGTATACTTATCGCAGAGAAACGTGACGGCCATATTCCTATTTAGCGATAAGTGTGACCACATGCTCAATGCTGTATAATGTGTGTATAATATTATTGTATATATTTGGTGGGCCCTCAAATAATAGTCATTATAGGTATGGAATAAAGAGATGTCGAAGAAGAAAATCTATATATGTATATATATGTATAAGAGACACAAAATGCGACTGCGGAGATGAACATACCATGAGCCACCTATTGATCTGTCCAAACTGCCCAACAACATGCATTACTTTGGATCTCTTAACAGTGACAAAAAATGCAATTAAAGTGGTGAAACATTGGCAAGGGGAAATTTAATAATTTAATAAACAACCTTATTTATATACCTAGTAAGAATAACTAGTTTATCTGTGATTTATATATTTATATATTTTTTTATTTTTATTTTAATTATTTGATTTTATTCTAACTAATGTTTTATTTATGTTTATGTTTATATTTATATTTATATGTGGTTGTTTGACACGATATAATAATAATATATATATAATATAATATTATATCGAAAAATACTTATATATAACATATTGTGTTATATGCTGTAAATAATTTATTTAACAACTATTGTAGTAGGCAGTATAGGTAAATCTATTGAAAAAAAAAAAAAAAAACACTTTTTTTAACAGTATAATATTATCTAATTTGTACAAATATAATAGTTAATTAACAATAGGAATGAATAAGATACATTAGATAAATAATTGTACAATTTAATACAAAATTAAAAACAGAAAAGTACCAGATTCGTTGAACGAAAAACTGTTTTGAAAATCAGACCATGTTATCATAACGTATTACGTACCTGATAACAATTGCTAAATGGGAAGATGGCTGCCTTTTTTTTTTGTTTACATTTAGTGTCCATTCTGATTTAATCTATTCTGTGTCCTGGACACATTATACTTCAAAAGTGTATATAAGTATAAATGTAATAATATCTTTCAGGAATTCTTGCTTTTTCGTACTAAACACTTCATGTAAGAAAGGCAATATTGAATGATATTTTTTTTTTTTTTTTTTTGGTTATCAGTACATTTTACATCACCTCCAACTATGACATGTTCTACACCACACTTTGTTCTTTTTATACAATACACTATAAATATGTCGTAGTCAACGATGAAAATAAACTAGTTAATAATTTATACTTAAATGATTGTTTAACTTCTCGACTCGACTAGTTGATTTGGTGTAAGTACTTAGTTAAACAATCTGCAAGCAAGTTAATAACTATAGTTGATTTTTGTTAATTTAAAAAAAAATCAAAGTTTTTCAGGTAAAATATAACATTTTATCTTAAATTAAAAAAAAAAAAAAAAAAATATACGCTGAAAGATGAAACATTTCTTTCTATCTTCAATTAATTCTTAATGGCGTATTAGGTACGAATAAAAATGTAAATTATGTACCGTGGACACTAAATTACCTACCATATTATATTATTCGGTTTTAACTTTATGACAAGTTAAAATATAATTAATAAATGAACTTTTACCATTTAAAAATAATTTTTTCTAATTGACGTAACTTTAGCTCGTTAATTTTGTCGTTAGTACCTATATACATAGTTTTAGGGCCTGGTATCTATATATATATATATATATATATATAATTATTACATCACGATCGGTATTATATTTATTTATTTTGCCGGAGATTACCCCTTAAGAATGTTGTTCGCACATGTGACGTTTCAAAATTTGTCCGTTTTGTCCGAATCGTAATATAATATGGCGTCGAGTACAAAATACAGTCACGGGTACAATCGGTCATTGAATAAATGAGAGTTGTATGATCGATAGAACACAACTGTGTGTCGCAATACACGTGTTCGGCGTATTGTGTACGACACATGGCCACACGTGGTGTGATAATTTAAACATTGTGTACAATAGGTATCTGTCCGGAATTTCACTATATTCTGTGATAATTTCTTACACAGAAAACTAATGGTATAATGTATAATGGGCGTGTATATACTATACGAGTTTATATAAGTACTATGTTGTAGTAATGACAAATGATTCGGATTTCGATCCAACGGGCTTGTACAGTGGCAAAAGGTTTTTGGTTCGGATCGACCTAAGTATAATCGAATGACATAGCTGTGTACACTATCGATTTAAATTTGAATATTATATAAGCGATGAACGAGGATAAAATATTAATTATATATATATATTGCGTCCTCTTCATGAGTTTCAATCGATTTTTCAAAAATGCGTGATTTCGGACGACTATTTAGATTATTTTTGAAACCATTTATTATTGCCAAAAAATTTCGTAAAATTTTAGAATTTTCTCAAATTCGTGTTTTCGTATGAAATCGCGGTGGCCCGTAAGTGGTACTTAAAATTTACAATATTTTACTTTATTTTAAAACACGTGGTTTTTCTTTATAATCAGAATTTTTCGTTATAATTCAATTTTAACGTCTGAAAATCAAGTTTTTCGAAGATTTTTTTTGACAAGACTAATAATAATATCCTAATTTTTTTTAAATACATTTTAAAAAAAGCCGGTCAGTAGGTTGTGGAAGCACTTCGCTCGTCGGGTGTCAGTATTGGTGGATGCACTTCGCTACTGGGCAGGGTACTTTTGGTGGATGTATTGAATTTGAAAGCAATGATAA
>JAIPRL010012336.1:0-12171 GCA_025469235.1 Pemphigus obesinymphae | reverse complement strand
ACGTAATATAAATAATTTTTGCTAGTATATAGGCTATTAGAGCCGTACTTACAAGTTTATAAAAGAAATGTACCGACAGACGGTGGAACACAGACTGGCTCGGGTAGGTACATAAATATCAATTTTAACAATAACAATAATAATTCACAACAGATAACATGAACTTATATTAATGTGTGTGTGTGCGCGCGGTGGTGTAATTAATTTAAATTAATTATTGGTTTATCGCTACGATATGCCATTTTAGTCCTCAACACATTTGTAGATTGATTCTAAATACTTGAATTTCTCAATCATGCCCTTTTCATCTGCATTGTATTTCCTTATATGCCTTTCCCTAATTGAAGTACATATTAAATGCTAAAAGTAAGGCTGTCATAATATGAGAATCGAAGATTTGTGCATTAAATAGGAAAACAGATCAAGGAATGAGTGTGGCAAAGATGAGATTGTTAAGATGGTTGAGTGGAATTTTTAGGGAAGAAAACTAGGTGTTCATATAGCATTAAACACATATTCAAGTAAATGTATTAGTCCTGTCCAATCAGTAATTTTTCTATTTTGAGTAACTGAAAATATCTTACTACTCAATTTAGTATGAGTTGCTTGTACAAAAATTGGTTTGATAGTCTCTCGTACGTAGAATATTGCGAAATCGCATGCATTTAAAAAAGGATAAATATCGTCATTATTCTGCCCATTAAATTGAGGTATTAATTTAATTGGGGTTTCCAATAATAATTGAGACGTTATAGAACTTTGAAAATCTCTATCAAACTCGGAGGAGGGATTGTAAGGTTTATCGAACTCAATAAGATTAATTTGATCAATTTTTAAAAAGGGATCCCACGATAGCTTCAAGTTTCATCGGACGTTCTACGTTCCAAATCTGCTGGCGTGGAGACCAATTATAAATTATTGGGTTTCGGTGAACAACGTATTATGTATATGTAATAATACGTATATATGTAAGTTTATACGTATATAATATTAGGTACAATATGTATAGGTATATAGTATATACTATATACATATATTACGTATAAGAATAACGGGTGTGATACGCCTCGCTGTATTATTTCTGTTTACATTCGGCGGCGCCACACTAGCGCTGTTATGATGACGGTGATTGTCAAGGTTACGTGCTACTGATTTGGACGACCTCTGACCGTCCCAGACCACGAAACTACAATAAATATTCATATGTCTATTTAAATGTTAGATTGGTAGATAGTATATCCACACAATGCAATTGCATGCACGATGCACAGATTATGCATATCTTTACAAAATTTAAATAATCAAACGGTTGTTATCAGTTATCAGATATAAGTATGGTTTTCGTGGCAAATCGTGCACCATATAATATATATATATATATATGCACCATACATTATGTTATCAGTAGATAACACCGCAGAAATTCAAATATCTATAAATTGACCACTAATTTAAAACAGTCGTCTAACTTTAAGAATATTTAATGATAACCACGTTAATTTAAGGACACGAATTCTTGTGTAATTCGAAAAGTACATGAAACATACCTATTTAAATGTTGATTTAAATCTAATAATTAATTACGATAACGTATTTAAAAATTTTCAAATCATGGATAAATTATTCAAATAATAAAAGGGTTATTAGCGATAACAGTTATCGGGTTATTATGATTTTATGATAAACCGAGCGCCATAGACTATGATATCAGTAGATTTAAAATTAATTTATATTGATACATTTGGGCAAACCTTTATCATATAAATTATGTTTAATCGAACTTTCGAACATATCGACCTGACGACAATGGTTGTTTAAACATTTTAGAACGAAAAGTCCGAGCGACATCTTATAATATGTGCGAAGTAGGTATCTACTATATTATATTATAACTTTTATTTTATTTTATACAAATATTATATTTAACAGTAAAATTTCTTGAAATTTTGATCAAATTTATATTGAGATTGAGTAACCTGTTACACTCAAGCGAGAACCGAGAGTAGCGAGGTTCGAGTTGTTATAAACATTCAAGAATAATAAGTTTGATTAACTTTCGGATTATTTATTTTATCAACAGTTTACACTTTATAAGTGAACAACTATCTTTTAGATAGCGAAGGCCAGTATCCACTGTTGACGGAGTATTTTTAAAATTAATTAATTAACAATATTATTTTCGATAAAATACATAATCTGATATATACAAATTACAAAAATAATTCTACTAATGAGGTGTTGTACTCAATAAAAGTTAAACTTACAAGTTGTCACACTCAATCGGAGTTTCAAATTTAAAGTACGGCACCCAAAAGGTGTTGAACTTATAAATAGTCTCGCATAAGAGCAGTTGCACTTACAATAAGTTGCATCCGGCAGGTGTTGCACTTAAACTACTTATATTGTATTATAATATATAAGTATTATATTATTTTGTTACATTATTTTAAAATTTAGTCGCGTGATTTTCTTAAAATCCCTGTTTTCAAATTAACATACATTATTAATAATTATTATAATTAATACGTAATAAAAAATTAAGAGGCACCAAAACTAATCAACATGAACGTCAATGTTAAATTTTAAACTTTACGAATATACATTTTTATTTACACCTGGGACCTCCTTCAATACAATTATTATTAGTTATTATAAGGACTGAGAAGTTTATTAATTTCTACTTTTCCAATATCTCAGACAAAACTTTCATAGCTTTTAATTTTAAGAAAACGATTATAAAATATATGGTATAAAATTTGTTGACAATGTCTTTTAAAAAATTAAAAAGTTAATTTAGTTGAAAAATTAAATTAAAAATGAGTAATAATGAAAATTATTTATTTTAAATATACAGTTTGCAGAGTACCTAATACATTTAATTTGAAATAATCGATATAATATTCCCTAAATAACACAAATATACTAAATAAATATTAGATTTAAATATGACAGAAATCGATTATATGTATATTTATATTGATATTTCTAAGAATACATTCAAGAATCAAAATCAAATTTTTTTTTTTTATTTATTTTTTTTTAATTCGGGTAAAACATATTATATAAGTGATTTAAAATTTTAGAAAATTAAAAATTTCAAATTAAAGTTATTTTCATCTTCGATTTATATTTTATATATTAATTATATAGAGTTTTTAGAAATTGGTAAGACAGATGTTTTATGAATTTTATCTTGGCATAGTAGCGTGAATAACACCATCTGTGTTTGATTTGATATACAACGATATTTGTTTTAGGCTTATTTACTTTATTAGGTATTCTGATTGTACTTTGAAGGATTGAGTAATATTATGCTTTTTTATAGAAGCATTGTGTATTATTTATTATACATATATGTTTTTGCGTGCGTGTCCTTCAACGTCAGAAAACATTAAAAGAGATGTAGTTTTGAAGACGGAAGTAGGATTATTTCAATAAATAATTTAAACAAAAAAGTTTTCCAACAAATGATTATAAAATGTATTGTTTGTACACAAAATATTAACTAAATGATTGCAGTAGATCTAAAACTTAAAATAATTAAAATTATTCTAAGTACAAAAAGCATTAAAAATTCGGCTAAGTTTACTCTTGTAAAAATCGACTATGTTTGGGAGAGATATTATACGTAAAAAAATAGAAAAGCCACCGGAGTATGTGCCTCGAGTGATTGTCTAAGATAGTCTGACATGTCTGTGTTCGTGGACCTAAATATATAGGGATGACCCTTGAGACCTCTCTACGCAGGGTACGTTTCCATAATACTCGATTTAAACACAATAATTTTATTGGCTGATAGTGAGGTCACTTTTAACACGAATTCGGTTATCGGATATCTTTTGTTGTAAGTACACCAGGTTGTATTAAATGTCCATTCTACTTCGTATTGTCTTAGGTCTGCTTAAACAATTGTACACCCTCTATCTATTCCGACTTGCAGATGGACTGAATAATTATATTTATATATTTGTCCTATCCTAATAAAAACATGGGATCCATTCGTTTTTTTTGTTTCACCTGCTCTCCCCCGTCTGAACACTATGATTATTAACCGCATTCAACGTTTATACAGATGCCCATTTAATTCTTATTTTTCACCTCAAGCAATTGTGTGGGGCTTATATGATTTACAATAATTTATGTAAGTATACAATTAACAGGGTATATAACGTTTCGGTTTAAGACCCGTCTATATGGGCTGAACTTTGTCTTGTCACGATTACTATTTTCGAAATATTATTGCAAAAAGAAATATCTATGTATGGAATTGGTAGGGTATAAACAATATATATTATTATTTATTATATATTGATATTACTACATCAACGGTTAAATTGTAAAATATTTACAACACTATAGCATATTATAAACAGTTCATGTCAATATAATAATAAAATAAAAACTATGTGAAAATTAAAATTTTCAAAAACCTTTAGTTTCGGAATTATGAGATGATAACCATAATCTATTTTGACAATCACATTTTTTATTATTTTTGGATTATTTTTTTACAGGTTTATCAAAAAAAAAATTAAAATTACCTTTTCAAATTTAAAATATCATTTTGATAACATTTTCTACGGGAAATGGATACATATATAAAGATTAGATAAATTTGTCTAGTCAAAATGTAGTTTCTATAAATGTTAAATAAAACATCATTTTTAGACTAAGTGATCTCTAAGAACTAGCCAGAAACTAAATATTTTGATATTGTTAATAGAAATAAATATGTCCAGTGTTTCAATGCATTAAATACTACTCAGTATCGTTCCTTTTTAATATATATATAAAGTATAATGTGCGTGCATATATGTTAAGAATACTACGGTTGAATTCTATTCCGTATACGTATTCAAATACTTTTTCTTAAATGTATTTAAATACAAATACAAATACTTTTAAAAAGTATTCCGAATGCTTATGAATAATTTTAATTTTTGTAACTTTTCAATAATTTTTATTGCACCATCAACTCCATCGAATTATAATTACTAACACATTATATTTAAATTATTCTTAATAATTTTAGCATTGAGTATTTCACTTTTTAACAAATACGTTTGTGTACAGAATTGTCAGTAAAATAAAACATATAAATATAAATCGCGTGCATATGCATATATTATATGAGATAATATAAAAAGAGTTACATAGTGTATTATATTGGTTAACTCGGCAATGTAGCTTTTAAATTATTGTTCAAAATCTCAAGTCTGGAGTATGGACAATTTGGTGTAGCATTTAATACACATTATACAAAACACTAGACTACATTTTGTTTTTGGTAAATTTTATTTCATTTAATATACCTAAATCAAAATATTTTACAATCAGCATTCAATATTAGTATACTTGTATATTAGAAGGTATTTATAATAAATAATAGGAAACGAAGTTCTACATAATTTTTAATAATACTCGTGTGTACATCAAGTTTCATAACCACCAAAAGAATTAACGTAAAAATTGGAGCAACATGAAATATTTAAATAATATGTAGTAGTTTTGTTATTCAGCTTCTGATCTTACCCATTTATAACATGCATAAAATGTTGCTTGATGAATTGATTTTTTTATTTTAATAAAATAATAAATAAATGTTTTTGAATGGCGCAAGAACAAAAATGAATAAATAAAAAAATACTACCATTTTATTACACTAGCTTATGAAGTATTCTCTCTGAATGTACCTAAATAATTATTTATAACTAGGTCCCGGATTTATATATACTTGCATGGTTTTTTAAACAGTAAAATACAAAAAGTAGCTAAATGAAGAGCTACAAATTTTAATTATAGTCAATAGATTTGAAATATAATGTTTTATATTACATATTTTGACTTATAAGGCATACTTCCATATTTTGCGATAGACTGGTAGGAGGTATTTTTTTATTATATTTGTTGTCAATTTCTCATATAACATGTAGGTACCTATAATAAATTAATAATTATCAATAATCACAATTATAATAATATAGGTACTTAGAGTTTATATAGTCAATAATAACTTCTCATTTAATAGATAGACAAATTGTTGGATTAACAATTCACTTTTTTTATTGTATTATCTTCATTTTATTATTTAGATTAGGTACTTATACCATATTGTTATATTTATGATTATTGAATATTATTAATTTATTATACCTATTATATGAGAAAATATAATAAATAAATACTTATAATAGTTAATTGTAGTTGGCATTATTTTGTTATAATATTATATAGGTATCAAATCCAAACACAACAATTTGTCATTCATTTTCTTGACTTTTTTTCTATTACCGTGTGTATGGGTAAAAATACATAGATGGATAACATAGATAACTGCAGCTGGCTGTTATTTTTATTGGCATAAATCTATTTTAATGCCCAAGTGATTTTTATAATTTTTTCGTCATCCTATGTATTTTAATGAGTAAATAAAGATGGTGAAATAAAAACTGGTTGGACCAACTTGGTTTCGAAATTATAGTGATTAGAATTTTTTTTTATTAACTACATTAACATATTTTAATCTGCGTTTTCGTATAAGAAAAAAGTTGTGCAATCGAACGTTACTACCTGTTATTATACATAAAATAAATATCTATCAAAAATACCCTACGATAATGCAACTATTACATCCAAAATGCACCATATTGATGGATATTTTCGATTTAATTTGGTCCAGGAAAGTGACCGCTCAAGGACTCCGTCCTCCCAGCCATGTTTACCCAAAATACGTTTTTTAGTTTTCACCCTAAATTTCAATTATTATTCCTTATAATTGTTTAAGATTCAAGAAAAAAAAAATTTAATCTTTTTTTTTTATTCTTTCGATACGAAAAAGCAGCATAAAATATGTCGTTTTAGATAACACAAAAAACTTTAAATCGCTAAAACTTCGAAACTTCTAAAAGTGAAAAAAAACATATTTTAAGAAAAATAATCGGAAAAATTCCTAGAGTACTAAATTAGATTGTTTCATTTTATTTTAATAATTAAATAAAAATTGTTTTTAATTCATTAATCAATCGTAATCAAATATACATTATAGTTAACAATCTCTCCTACCTAATAAAATATATTAGGGTACCTATTGCAACATAATTGTAATATTGTTATTTATTTTTATATTGAATGTAGGTATCTATTACAGTACTCAACACTATGATTCTATTGTATAATTTAGTGTTATAATAATAATCTTATATATTGGTACAATCCGAAAATTTCAATGTGTAAAATTTACCATTTGTTAATAATATCATGAGCTATTTTTAAAATTTGCATTGGATATTAGCTACAGTTTATGTACATATTATAAAAACATAAAACATTATTTTTGCCTCAAATTAATAATTTATTATTCATTATCGAGAAAAAAAAGTATTTTTAGTTGAATAAAAATACACCTATAAAGTATTCAGAATACGTATTCAAATACAAAAAAAGTATTTAAATACTTTTTTCGAATACTTAAGATGTCTGCGTGCATGCTCTTAAACTTCAGATGACACTGTACCAGAGATTTAATATTGATGTCGGATGAAGGGTTATTTAAATAATAAATTTTAACAACAATGTTTGCCGCCAAATGATAATAAATTTGTTGTATACACACAAAATATCGAACTAAATAATCGTTTAATGAAACTTAAAATAATCAAAATATTAATCAAAAAATTAAAACACTCATAAAATTGACCAAGTCCTGGAGAGATGTTATATGTAAAATAGAAAATAAATCCACCAGCGTGGAATATGTGCCTTCAAGTGATTGTACCAGGTCGTCTGACATTTCGGTGTTCGGGGACTCAGTTATGTAGGGATGACGTCCGTTGAACTCTCTAACTCGGCGGCCGTTTCAATGATTCTCGACCTAATCAAGAATTTATTTCATTGGCTCATTATGTAGTCGCTTGCTTCACAATTTTGGTTATAAGATGTTTCGTTTACAAGTACACACGGTTATATTAATTGCCCACTTTATTTCGTATTGACACCGGTGTGTCTAACAATTGTACATTCTATATTTTTTTACGACTTGCAGTTAATCTCATTATGTTTTTTATTTGTCCTATCCAAATAGAAAAACATGTATTCGTTATATCTGTTTCCTGTTTCATTTACTTGTCCACCATTTCGATTCGGTGAACACTATGATTATTAATAATTATCTGCATGTGCTGGGCATTTGAACTACTCTCCATTATTATTTTAAAATATATATAATATAATATGAGATTATTATATTAATATAAACGATTACTATTTTCGAATATTATTTATGTTTAATTGGTAGGCTATATAACTTCTCCCTCCCTAAAACGAAAGTTTTTGTTTTTGAACAAAAACTTTTGGTACAATGTTGTTGAAAATTTACAATACATAATATTTAGTTATTAACAACAATCAGGGTCAAAGTTACAGGCTACAGCATTGCTAAAATTCATATATAGTTATTTTTTACAATATTTTGATATTAATAGTACAATGTAATATAATGTTTACAACAGTTCACAGTTGTTATTAAAATTTAAGTTTGGTTAATTGCACAAGAGTATTTTTTTTTCATAGACGAAATTACAAATTTATTATACATATATTATGATTATAGATTATAATATAAAGAAAGTTTTTTTTTCACAATCCTGATAAAAAAAAAAAAAAATTGTATACAATAATAAAAAAAGCATCACAAATTGATAACTAAATAAATAAAATTGATAAATGATTTGTGATTAGTTTGGATGTATATTCGTTTAGAAGTTACGCGCTCCTAACAATATCTGAGTCACCATAGATCATTTGTGAGGTTTTCATATTTTTCAATGTTGAGTATTGTGTTGAAGGTGGTAAATTTGCAGTAGATTTTTTGTTCATTGGTATCTCATTAGAAAAATATTCATTAATATAGGTATAATGTGTCCTATATTCGTACAGGATCAATAATATAATCATATAATTATAATACTAATAAGTATACATTGATTAACACGTTCTTTGACGACGTTCTTTTGATATCATACACCATTTACTGAGTATCCTAGAATACTAAAATACATTTAACATTTGACCGGGTATTAAAAAAACGCTTTGATCGTTTTCTGAGACATCGCGACGTCGTAACATAAATAAAAATAATAATATACCGCGTTCTTCCACAACTAAACGGCTGCCCTTTTCCTAATCTCTTAACAGTATTATTATAACCTATTATTTAGGTGGAAATCGATGACACAGATACCTTGTTATTTCACGAAGAAAAAAATATCGAAAAAATATACATACCGCATTCATTAATTTTTTGTCATAATTAAGTGTTGAGTTTTGTCCTGCTAATATAGAGATTCTAACTACTGAGTGTTGCATGCATTTAGATATGTAGGTAAAATAAATAAATATCCCTGATAATATTAAACCAACAGACTAAAACCAATAAACGTAGAATATTTCCAAGAGGGGGGATATCTTACACTCCTACTACCATTTAATATGGAAAGAAGTACCCAAATATAGGAAAAATTGAAGACAATTGTTTTGCTTATTCACGTTTTGAATGATTGAAAAAAAAAAAATGTTTTACATATTTAAAATGAATCATTAAGCTAGATATAAAATGTAGAACATGTTTAAAATCCACAAAGTAGCGTTCAATGTTGATATATACAAGACCATCGGATATACACGTCAATTAAATCTGAATAGCCCGAAAATATTCAATTATGTAACCAGTATTATCGTATTGTGTTTAAACGTGTACTTTTTGTCAGAACTTTTTACGAAGTCAGTCAGTATCTTCAATCAAGTCTATCTTTTTCAAGTAATATGTAGTCAATCACACATTATTCTGTGTTCATTTAAATTATTTTTAGCATATATAACGCGTATAAAATTTGGGACTTATTCAATAATAAATGACGTATGGATTTATTCATAAGCAGCTAGGTTTTTTACAAATGGATTTAGAGTACTCGTACTACAATAAATCACGACAATTCCTGAATATCTTTTGTTATGTGTACATTTTTTCGAATATCATATGACTTTTATATCTTTTGATGTTCAACAAAAAAAATGTTAGACATATCGATTTAGAGATATAACGATGTGAAAACATTTTGAATGTTCATAATTATATTGAGGAAATTAATTACTCCCCTCTTTTTTTCTGGAAATCATGTTGGATTCCTCAAGGTAAACATTATATTTCTACAATTATCTAATATATTATTTTAAGTTTCACTTTTATTTATTGTCAATTGACTACAAATGATTTGAAGTTAAAAACATATAGATATAACTCTCAAAAAAAATCGTTACAATTCGTATTTGCGTTACTAATCCTCCTATTAAAAAATCATGTACCTAAATACAAAATACACACATGCATATATAGTATTATGTTATAATAATTTCATAATATTTTAGTAAATTCAAATACCCTGGTTTAGAAAGAAACGATTATAAATCGTTATTTTCTATATCAACTATGTCAAGGTATATTATATAATAATTATTTTTTAACACATATTTTATGTTAAATACGAAACGTATAAGTTCGTTCATAATACTATATTTTTTTCAACGATTCTAAATAAACGTTACATAAATCATATATGATATTTAATGAAAACTAAAATATTTAACGAATAATTTGCATATTTTTGTTTTATAAAAATAAGAAATCGTATTATTCTATTGCGGGGTTCATTATACAAAGCTTAGTAGTTGGATCATTTAGACTCATAGTTGTGTTTTCATACTCATTTTTTTTTGTAAATATAATTATATTATAATATATGTTGTTTATAACTTATTAATATATTTTTTGCTTTCTGATATGTCAAATTATAAAATGAATAATACAATGGTTTTATATTCAATGCGGAGCGAGGGACCTTGTTATTTTATAATTTCTGGAAAAAATGAGATAGTATTGAAATTGAAAAAAAAAAAAAATTGTGCATTTAAAACCATAAAATTAAAAAAAAAAAACAACTAATCATAATCCAGCCAATAGCAATTAAATGGTAATATTCGTATAGCTATCCAAATATATTTAAAATTAAAAAATGTAATACTTTTCTGAAAATAAAAATAAATATATACATTATATCTAAATATCATTTCAAATTTTTTTAAAGATACCTATAAGTTAAAATTTTAATATTATTTTTAATTAAGAAATTCTTCGGTCTACCAATTACCAAAACAGTCAATTTAAAATTTGTTCTGAAACTTTCTTTTTCTTTGTGAGAAACCCTTCGGCCAAACAGAAACGAGTAGGTGTTTGGAATAATGATTTTTTTTTTAATAGAATATTGGTTATTTAGTACTGTAATAACCAAAAAAGGTCGTCTAAGTAATGGGTATATGGAAAAAAAATAGATCTTCAGAAAAAATATACATAGGAGCGCATTAGGTATTAATCTAGAGATGGTTGAACTTAAAATTGAGATATCGAACTAAACTATGAGGTTTAAAATCGAACCCGAAACGCACTTTTATGTGGAAGCCGAACCTGAACACGAACCGAACCGAACTTTAGTTTAATGTTAAACATTTTTCAAACTGTATCCGGCAAGATGGGACATAATGTCCCACATAAAAAAAAATACATTTCCGGCACGGTGGATTAAATAATATACCACATATAAAGTTATTTTTCTAAATTATACTTCTTTTTCTTTTGTTAATTTCAAGCCATTCCATTGTTACAATGTATATATAGGTAGGTTATTTATAAATAGTCCTGGATGGTCTGACGTTATTGAACTACATTTCCCATATAAATATATGTATTATTTTTTTCACATTAATTTCCACAAATTAAATCGTTACGTAACTTACCTGTGTTAAAAATAATTAGCTGATTTGTTTTATGTTTTTTTTTGTATTCAATTCTCCAAATAAAATACGTTTGTTTTTTTTTGATTAGGCCTGCGCCATTAGATTGTCTAATATTTATATTGGTGTCCATTATATGTCCCATCGTGCAATAACTATCATTCACGTAAATACACAGCAGTAGGATGACGTTCGAGGTGCGTATAGTAGTAGGGTTTTGTATGTTCTGGAACCTAGACTAGCCAAAAAAAAAAGTTCGAGGCGGTATTTCTACATATTTTGACCCGATATTTGGCTTCTTTTTCATTTTTCCCCATGTGCATATTTTTT
>JAIPRL010012335.1:0-12172 GCA_025469235.1 Pemphigus obesinymphae | reverse complement strand
GTAAATTGTTAAAATAAGTTTATCCTAGGATAAACTAGTTCGGCCTAGGAAAAACTAGTTTATCCAAACGAACTTAGGATAAACCAGTTTGTCCTAGGATAAACTGGTTTGGCCTGTAACATATATACTAAACGGTATATACTGTACAAATACACAATAAAAACTAAGAAAGTAATATGATAATGTGGTTGTATAAATGTTTACGATATTTAAAATTTTAAAAATCATATAGGTATAATATTGAAACCAGATATATTATTTTACTTTTACCAGTGGGAGGAAAAGAAGTAAAATACCACTGTCGTCTGAGTACATATATTTCTTAGATTAATTCCCACTCTATTGATAATATTACGGGTACATATTATTATGATGACAGTGTATGCTGTTAAGGAAACATTTTATATTAACATTAATAATTCACTACAAAACAACTTTTTTGGACATTTTAAACACAAATCGTCACAACAGAGTGTCGTATATAATATACGGTATATTTTAGCCATTATCGCTTACTGCAAACAGCCTTTTAACCGCCATATTATATAGTGTTTATTGGGTACATCTTACTAGAAACCGCCGTAAAACGTTACCTATTATTTTGTTTCAAGATCAAACGAATTTTTACGTATGGCGATTTCATGTCCTCTTATCAATAATGTTTGTGGAAAGAATCTTCAAATTCGTGTTATCGCGTATATTTATGTATAAATTCGACAAAACACTATAGGACACGGCGCAAACTAAAGTCGTACATACGAAATATTACGGACAATAATTTTTCCTGTATAATGTTATGATATAATATAGAAATCCATCCGAAATTGGATTTCTCCAAACCACCCCTCGGAAAATCCATGCGAAATTTCTCCTGTTCTTCTGCCGCAGCATCCGTCGCGCCCCCGGGGTGGTCGCCCGCTAGCAATATCCGGTTTGTTTACTCGCTTGTTTATCACCTGATAAGGACAACAGCAAGGAACACGACACACAACCCCTCAGGACCATAACAATAAAAAACAACGACCTTTGCAGTGCGTATTATGTAAAAAGCGGAGAGAAATGAAATAAAGACCGGTGGCGTCATACGGTCACCCGGCGACTTTTGTTTTTTGTTTGCCGCATATAAAATCGTGCGGTGTCCCCTTTTCCTTCCTCCTGTCACACAAAGTATATACATAAACGTCCAAATATTTTTCCCCGGGTCCAAAATCCAAGCTACCGAAATTGCCTTGTATTATCCTAGGGAATCTCCTTATAGTGCTGCAGTAGTCGTTTAGGTAAATTAAACTTGGTCCCTTTTCATAAATCCCTTTCCGAAACAATTGTCCCCTCTTATTCGTGGTGCGCGTGCAGATATGGATCTTAATTTAATTGAATATATTCGTCCCCAGAAATTTTCGAACGTGTCGAACTAAATCATCGAGCCAAATTGCTTCCGCGCCAGAGTCCTAAAATATATTATAATATATTATAACGAAAAAAAAAAACAACATTAGTTTCGTTATATTATGAATGCAATATTTTAATATTATACACAGAAAACCGTATAAACATTGGGATTATGATTTAAATGGTGTTCATAATGTAAAACAAAATATGACTAAAAAAAGTTAAAACTTAATATAATATTTAGGGCCCGGAATTATATTTGCGCATTTGTATTTATTAGTTAAGAAAGTATAGCTAGGTAAGATAGTAAGATACAAATTTGAATTTTAGCCTAATGAGTTAATGTATACAATTTCATTTTACATATTTTTGCATATTCAAACATTTTGAATTATTGTGCATATTTTAGCATTTTTCAAAAATACAATGCATATACCTATTGAAGAAAAAATTTAATACTATTACCTAACTAAAGATATATTCACATTTATTTTTTAATCACATTAAAGATCACATTGGTAAATTTTATCACATTTATTTAAATATATTATATTTAAACAAGTTATTGAAAAAATGAAATTTTACTTGATTCAATAATATATTTGCTGAGAACCGGTATGCATTTTTATTTGAAAATTTAACCAAGTCTTTAGTAGTCAACTGTAAATCTCCAAGTAGTATTTAAAAAATATTATAAAAATCTACTAATTATTTTTAATTATTTTTTTTTTATTTAAATGAATGAAACTCAAAATAGACAGATGTCATACAGTTCAATTATTTCAATAATTTAATACATTTCTACTTTGATTTTTATTTATTATCTATTATTTAATAATTTTTTTTATCATTTTTCAACGTGTTTCAATTTAATTAACATGAATATTTTTTTTAAATCCATGCATATTTTGCATATTTTACATATTTTTAGTGCATATAATTCTGGGCCTTATTAATATTTATTTTATTTTGTTAACAAATTCAATACAATAAGATTAAATGGTACAATAAATAATATAAAATTAAAACAGAAACTTATTTATTGTTTCTTTATACTATTGCTTATCTAGGTGTTTAATACATAACAAAATAAAATAAAATTAGAAGTTATTTTTAATGATACAACTATTTAATCGGCATGTTATTAATACAGAACCTAAACTGACTAATACGAAAAATAAAATAAAGGTCAGTATTTGAAATACTCATGAGTCGAAAAAATGAAGAATTAAGAAAATAATTTTACGAAAACAAAAGTAGATGAAAAGGAACTGAAGAACGAGTATTCAATGACAAGAAACATTGAAAATTTAATATCGATATTTAACAAACTATTACGTAATTTTTGTATTTTATATACAAATTAAAATTAAAGAAATATTAATTTATATTAGTAGTACAGACAAACAGGCGTATATTATATATGTCTAGTATAAAATTAATAATATCTATCTCCTTGGTAATCAAATCAACAAAATTGTAACTATGGACTGAAGGATGGACGGACTGATACAACGGGGATATAAAATGTCCAAACTTGTGTGTTTTGAAACCTAAATTGAATTTTTCTAAGTATAAAATATAAATTATGGATACAAAATTTACTTTTTGATTAACTGAGTTACGTCAACGTAAATCAGATTTAAAGTTCTAACTTTAATTAGTTTATTTATTAACAAATATATTAATCAACTTTTATGACTATGAATACAAATATTATAATCAGATATACAAACTTAAATACACTAGGCAGATAGTTAATTTTATCATTGACTTTGCTCGTCCTTGATTTTAGCGATAATTTTTCAAATTAAATACAGTCTGCATGCATGCTTGATTGACCTGCATACAAGCACTTACGTCTTAAAGTTAGGTCATAATAAAAGAGAATATGTCATTTTTAAAACCAGTTATAAAATGAATTAATTTGTCTCGAAAAAATGTTTCTAAAAAGAAAAATTTGTTTTTAATGCCAATACATTACCTGCAAATGTAAACGTTTTAAAAAAAAAAAAATCCCATTGCATATCAGAATGCAATATTGAATGAGGTAAGTATAGTAACTATATTATAGAGGCAAAGAACAAGAAAACGAGTACAACATATATATTTATATTTAAAGAACGATTTCTTTTTTATTGCGATGTTTTACATCGATTATTATCGTGCAATAGTCGTACAATTTATGCTTACCTATACCTACATTGTAAAACAAGGATCGTAAAATTAATTAAATTTTTCACGTACATTTTACTATAATAATATATTATGCTATCATATTATTATTATTTGAATACCAGCTAGTGTACTAAACAAATATCTCATAGTTAAATTTTCAAATGGGAATATATTAATGCGTGTTTAACATAATGTAAACTGTAAAAAAATTTAAGGCCACGCGATTCGGACACAGGCACCTGAAAATATTATAACGAATACACGAAAATATAATAATATTACGCTTATAAATCATAATAATTATAAAACGTTTAAATCAATTTATTATAGGTAGTGTATTATATATTATACACACAGCTGGTAGGTAGATAATCGTGATTATTCCGTATAATAACGTTGTATGGTGACTAGAAATAATACAAATAACTGCAGTAATAAACTATTTAAGGTATTATTGTAGTGTTATGTATCTAAACGAAACATCGCTATTATTATTATTATTATTATTATTATTGATTTTTTTATGTACAGTCATCATTCGAGTCCTGTATAGGTACAGTAATTAATCGATATATTGATATTTATATTATTAAACCACTAACATTGATCGTGAGAATATGGATTGTATTTCGGTAGCTATAAACGTTATTCACTATACAGCCTAGGACGAAATCGAGAGCGTGTGTAATTATTATAGGTATGTATTTTTAATAATAAATTCTATAGTTTTCTGAAAGGATCGAGTTAATCTGATGGGCGACGATCCGTTTATTCAGATTCGCAGATTTTCAATAATTCACACAAAAATTTGCACATTCGTTGAATTTTAATTTTGATATTTTCCCGTTAGGTATAAACATTTTCACGCAGTCAAACTAATTTTCCAGTGGATTAGTATACATACCTACGTAATATGACTTTTGTGTATCGATTTATAATATTCTCCTATTTTTATCGTTCAAATATTATTTTTCCTCGTGTTATTCTTTCTCAATTTTACTGATCGATTCTACTTCAAAGACAATAAAATTCAAACAGCTACAATGTTCGATAATTTTCGAATTTATCGATTTAAACATCGAAATTTACCAGGTAAAAATCGGTGAACTGAATATTGTGACTGAACCGAGGTTATCATTATAATATTCTAACTCAGATCGAATCTAACCATCATCATTTCATAAGTTTCCTTAATTTAATTTTCAAACTAAACTTGCGGCAGTGGTGGCTCAAGAGGTCATGGCCCCTTCGGAACTAAGAATATGAATGAAAAAATGGTATTTTAACCTGTAAAAAACACTTTTTTTTTATTAATCATGCCCCTCACCCAGAACAAGTCTCTAGAGATTCCTTTGACTGTCAGGTATTTGGCATGATTTTCCAACCAAACTTGAAACACCCCAAATGTTATTAAAAAATTGAACAGTTCATTACATTACTATATAGTATATTATAGTTTATATACATAATAATTAAGTTATCGTAAATCAGTATTGCGGAATATGCGTGAAAATCTAATAAACGGCGTATACAGTTTCTAAAAAGAGGGTTGACTACACCTACCTATACACAAACATAAAACAAAATATTCCAAACAAAAACAAAAACCTTCCCTAGGGTTTGTATTCAGGCCCGTCCAGACCAATCAGTATTGCCAATTACTAACCCGAGTCGTTTCCGAGTGTCACACATAAATGGACCTACTGCATTGTAATTGAAAACCAAATTATACCGTCTGACGCGCGTTATGAATAGTGGACACTTAACGCATATACAATATGCATAATATTGCGTGTTGTCACCTAACCTACAAATAATTGTATGTACGGTCAATCGTTTTCCGAAATTTGCAAGTCAAAATAATAACGGTCCCCGTTTGCGTTAATGTACCTAAGTACGCACGTCTGTTCTTGGCGCCTAATTGACTATATGTTGAAGGCCAATTACACCACACCCTGTCCCTGCTCCTGCAGCAGCAGCAGTCCGTTCGACCAACCCTCAAATTCGATTACGGTTAAGTCTCGACTGAAACAGACTGAGGACCCACGCCCGATTTATTCCGACTATATATTTGTCCGAAACATAATAATAATAATTATTATGTGTATACATGTGCAAATTCGACACAATATACAAAAATGTACATAGTTTAGCCACGAGTGTATACTGCTCTTGGCGTGAGTTGACATTTAACGTTGGCTTACAATGAGAGGGTTTTCAATACAAATCGAATTCGGAAATCCTTCCGATTCGTATATTTCGAGCTAAAATGAGTTACACAACTTTATGTGTAAATTACAATATCAAAAACAAAAAAGTAATGATCTTTCGGAATCACTCACATCTTTTATACACGATACCTACTATCAATAGTATTGCTCTATCTTCTTCTGATGAGTTTATATGATATTATGATTTTCGATTACTATTTTTTAAATCTTTTATTCTTTCCCAACGACTATACATCATATTTATTATAAATCTCTTAGAATTATAGAACGAATAAAATTAGTATCCTGCAATAATGTTAAGTTTAATGCCTCTTATATCCTTGTATTTCTCTTATAATGTAAATTCTGGGATATGGATCTGTTATTTGAGTTCCTTTGACAACTTAAATATCATCTGTATCAGATATTCCTACTTATTATCAATGTTGATTGTTATTATCGTTCGTTTTAAATATGAATCCATTTAGATCTTCGTCCTATTTATATTATAGTGAATCAATTCTGTTCTTCATCCTACAAAAAAAGAATTCGTTCCATCCTCACCCTGACAGTTATAAATAAACCCTCATAAAAAAAACAATTCCTCCTTGAATTTTTTTATCTAGAAGAAATCGAGTAAGAGTTTTGAGGTAAATATAGTTTCTGGTTATAAATTCGTTCAAGTTAGTACATTAATGAGGTAAATTTTCGATTTTGTCAATACTTAGTTTTCTTATGCGTAAAGTAGGGTGACCATATTTTGAAAATTAAAAATAGGATAATAATAAAAAAAAACTAAATCGTAATAGTTTTCTGCCAAAAAATATTTATAAATCGCTCAGTAACACGGTAAATAAGCAAAAAATGGGACAAAAACGATACTCCACTTCCAAAAAGCATGGCAAAAAATTACCCATTTAAAGTTTATCAAGACAACAGGACGAAATCGTTAAAAACGGGACAATCCCGCAAAAAACGGGATGTATATGTCACCCTAGCGTAAAACTATTGAAAATAACGGTAAATTGTAATAAATCGGAAAATAATGGAAACATTTTATTGAATGATAATGATTTATTATTGTTTTAAAATTCAATATGTCCACCACTAGTATCCGACAAGTGAAATGATTTCCCCTACTAACCAGCTTATTTTAAAAAATGATTTTTTAAATTGTATAAAAAAAACCAAGACCATATGATAATAGCAATATAACATGTTAAATAGTTTACTTTGTTTTTAATATACATACTATGTGTTTTAAATAATATATTTTCGTGAATATCGACCATAAGAATTACATAGGCACAATATATGATTATACTTACAATTAATATTAAAGGCACATTACACAATTCTTTGAATATACATCGTATTATTTTCAGATTTCACTAATGAAATGCAAATTGATCGCTCATAATTACGTAGTAGGTATTACACCTTAGGTTATTAAGAATAAAACAACATTTATTTTTATTAAATTAAATTTTTTATCCAATCTAGTAAATAAGTACTTGAAATTAAAATTAAATTATACATCGTAAGTGAGTAGGTATATATTTTAAATTTAATATATTCACGTTACTAAACACCAAATTATAATATGTTTGGTTGCGTTGTCGTACACTCTATAAAATATATTATTACATTTACCTATTTATAATAATTAACGACACAAATATATTTATAATATTAATATTTATACATTTATACAGTTATACCTAATTTATTTAGGATTTCTATATTATATTGTAGTTTCTTTAAGCAGCCCACCACTAAAATTACGTTAGTGCATGACGAAGTATTTTATTTTATTATAAGTCAAAATATTTTCAAAATATAGAAAAATTAATGTATCGTATACACAATAATACACGCCAAAAAATCCTTTAATTTCGCGTTTTGAGCATTTTGAAATGCTCAGATTTTGCGTTGTAGTATGTAAAGCTACAACACGTTCTGATCATTTTAAAATTAACAAAATTAGTTTTGGACCAAATTAATAGGTATTTCATAAGTATTAAAATATTTAAAAATATTAAATAATAATGAATAGGTAGATCATATAATAATTCAGTGATTAATTCACCACTGAAAGGTATTTATATAAAATTAAGTCTTTTTATACTATTAAGTGATACAGCGAAAAAAAAAGTTTTAAAAATAATCTTGATTTAAAAAAATGTTATTTTTGAACCAAAAAAAAAATAAAATATATTTTTAATGAAATCATAATATAATCTATTGAAAAATATATAAATATATATATTTTTTTTTTGTTAATTTTGCGTAATAAAATTTACAATAAGACAACAATAATATAATAATAAATAAATATACATACAATAATACATGTGAATATGTGATGTATCGACGTATTCATTATTATTTTTTAAATATTTGAATACTTATTAATGTCCAAAATGCGTTTTATCCATTTTAAAATGATCAGAACTAGTTGTGCCTTTCGATATTATACCACAACGCGTTCTAAAAACATTAAAAACATTTAAAAATGCTCAAAACGGTGTTTGGTCAAAATGTAATAGCCCCAACGCGTTGTGTTCATGTTTATCACTCGTTGAGCGAATTCGGTCAAGGGGTGTAAACATCATATATATCTAATCAAATATACGACATAGTGCCGTGCGGTACAGCGTTTCGTCCAAAGTAAATAATCGTACATAATCGAAATGCTAATTAAATTCAATCTCCAGTTCACTTTATTTTATATTATATCATTCTATTTTATTTATTATCTCGTACCTAGTAAATAATTAGGTCATAATGTCATATATACACTGAATCAAATATATCTATGATTTCAATAAAAATACAGATCAATATAATAATATGGTTGTTAATATACATCCAATAAAGTGTTTATTGATTTAGAAATAAAATATTTGTTAATTTAACAGTAAAATAACAAAACGTATTATTGATTTAACAATATCTTTTATCAATGTCTTGGGTAAAATTGTCCAAATGAAAAAAATTTATTTGAATTAGGTAACAAATATTTTGTTAATTCAATTATAAATATTTTGTATTTATTTCTTTCTTTGTTCTTCGTAGAACCAACGCCCATTTGTTAATCAAAATAATCAATTTAAACAAAATATTTTTCAATTTAATAAAATATTTTATTATAATAATAAAATATGTGTTTATTTTACAAATTATTTTATTAAATTATAACTTATATATTTTGTGAAATTGACAACATAAATTTGTAATTGTAAACACATTTTTTATTAATTTAACAATACGAGTATATACATTAAAATAATAAAAATTGTATTATTTCAACAAATATTCGTTTGTTATAATTTGATTATTGTATATTGTTAATTCTACCAATGATATTTTGTTCAGTGTATATAAGGATATGATATATTCTGGCATTCGTATATTCATCAATTTAAAGATTATATGATATATTATAGATACCTACATTGTATAGATTGCCTATTTTGGTAAATCGCGTACGACAGACATTTCAGCCTCATATATATAATTGTTATGTATATATTTTTCTTAAATACCTCGAGTTATAGAATTTTCGGTATTTTTTGGTATTTTTTTTTTTTTTTCACTTTTTAGGCCGTACATACATTTTCGATACTTTTGCTTAGGTTATAAACATAAAACATAATATTACGCTATACAACAATTGTATTGTAACATATTTTAATGTTTACAAACTATACACTAGACGCATCTATTGCACTAAGCATATTATGTAAATATGTAAAATTTCAATTAGACTTTAAAATGGGTACACGCGCCAGTCACGTGTGCGCGTTGGATAATCACCTGCAACAGGAATAATATTTTGAAAAAAATATTAAAAAACATCGTACACGTATACTGTTGTACATTATATTATACAATAGTCGGTGCACTTGTACGATTAAAATGCATCCAAAATGACATGTATACTTTCTTTCCTGTGTATATAGGTACATGATAATATACGTCAATTGTGCGGGATGCAATGTGCAGGAATTATTAATTTGAAAGCGAGACTTGTCATTATAGAGGGCGACCCGTAGAAACTCGGATAGTCTACGGAACACGAGAAACAATTTTTTATTTATTCTTCACCCTAATGTACCCTTTATGTATGTGTAGTTATATACGTATAAATGTGTACCTATTTAATAATAAAGCAATTAATCGGACTAAAAAATATAATATGATATCACATAATATATTACCGCGTGATTAGCATTTTCCGTGTACACGAGACAGCGTAGGTATTACTGCAAGTAGAAAAAAATAAAAAAAACGTATGTAGTATAAATAAAAAACTACCTGTAGTATAAATAACGAATGTAACTATAACACGACGAGTTCTGCAGTGAGTGGCTCGTGTCAAAACCGAGAACCTGTTGGCACAATAAAATATGTCAAAGGGCAAAAAACAATAAAGGTGGTGCAAGGAAAAATGGACGACGTGCACCTAACCCATAATGCTAACTAGTATAGGTGGCCTATACCTATATTACAATATGCATTCTACTGTTGCGCATATAAGTGCATTATTATTAACGGTAGTGCGCTTTGCTGTACACGTATATCGCAGTCTAAACAATAGAATTTTTGTTATCGTCGGCGGGGAAGAAAGTTGCGAAATTAAAAACCATAAATCGTTTTAATACTATAAATACTATTGATACTATGTAGGTACACTATATACGTATTATATACCAATGTGTGTTGTCCAAAAAAAAAAACAAAAATAGAAAAAACCTTTATCAAATAAAAAACAATATTTCAAGTCGTCGTAACCTCATATACATATTTACACAATATTAGCTAAGGTCAAATGAATAATAATATATAGTGTCGTTTCGAGTAATTTCAGGGTAAAAATTATAGCTGTGTAAATAATAATCACAATATACGGTGGAAAATGTACAATAATAATAAAATGTAACCTTTCAAATATATACTATAATATAGAATTTTTTATAGTTCTAGTACCTATATACCTACTTCCTACACATAGACGATAAATTATAATTCATATGTATTACTACTTAAAAGGTACATTACAAGAAATATGGAGAATAAAAAACTATATATATTTTTAAACATCGGACTTAAATGTGGTTATTTCCACTTAGATTTATCACGCTGATTTTTTCGACTAGATTAAATATTAATAACTTTAAATACAATTTAAACCTTAGTAGGTAAAAAATCACGTGCAAATACATAATATATACCTTACGTAAATGAAATTTAATGCGAAAAAATAATATTACAAAACATTATTATTATTAGAACTTCATTATTATTCGTAAGAGTTTATCGGACACTGTATACCCAATATTATTTTATTCCTGTTTGAATAACGAATTTTCACGTAAATTACTAAACTTCATTGAAAATATCATATATAGAATTATCGATTTGACAAATTTTAGGTTTAAAATTATCTTATTCTTATAGGTTACAAAAGATTGTTCATAATGATGATTGATGAACAATTTCAACTTTTTAAATCACAATTTATAGTCACAAGATATTCGTCAATTTAATATTTCGATAATATTGTAGTAACAGTAACTCATTACCTCTCAGCTATTATATTAAATAAGTATCTTAACTTTTCGATAGTGAGATAAGAAAAAGTAGCACGGATTGTAAGATAGGATCCAGGAGACCACTAAGACATATAAAATATGTTATAATATGACCGAATATAATGCAATTATTAAAATTATATTTTTTTTCTTTTAATATTTTTTATGGATAGTTAATTGTAGGTATATAAATACCTAAGTAAACGTGGGCGTTGTACAGAAAAATCTGACATTTTTTTATTTTTGTTTGGAAATATTATATTCCTAAATTACGTATAAAAAGTGTAAAATCTACAGTGTTGTACACAGATCCATTAGACTTGGACATGCCAAAGCCCGACTGTTGTATTATACACGTTACACCACATACGTTTACTCGGATGCTTAAACGATATCTAAACACACGTTCCATGATTGAAAATGATAAATAAATTACAAATGGGTGTACTGAAGTTGTAAACGTTTTCAATGTAGTCAATATATTATATAGTAGTCTTATCACTTATTTAAGTACTCGGGTCTAAACCTACTAAAGAATAGTTAAATATTGTGTTCGACTTGTAAGAAATATTGGTGTATATTAGTAATTTGATGAAATTTGGACTTGTTATGAGTGAAATAATGCTATGGCCTCGTACGAGGCCACTGGACGTATAGATAGTCAAATTATTGGGAATCGGACATTTCGGCGCGGCCATTTCGGCGCGGCCGTTTCGGCGCTGGGATAATTCGGCGCGAGGAAATATCGGCGCGTCCTCTTTTTTTAATAGAATTTTACTTTACTTTTATAATTTTTAT
>JAIPRL010012334.1:0-12173 GCA_025469235.1 Pemphigus obesinymphae | reverse complement strand
ATGACGATACGAACGATTTGTTATCAATGAACGATACCGTTCATTTATTATGAACTAGTTCATATCGTTCACCAAAGAGAATAGTTCATTTGGACTCGTTCGTTCATGAACTACACATCTCTAGTATACCGAATCAGAACCATTAAAATTTTACACTTAATACCGGAACCGCAACCAGTACCGATAACACCAGTCCATGGGTGGAGGTACTTAATTTATTGGAACGGCTACTCTCTTCTCGGTGAATATGATTTTTTATGTAATGTTGCCATTCACGTATTTACATGTATTAACATTTAACGAATTTGAAATATTACTTACTTAACGTGGTGTTTCACAGTCAATTGGGATATATTTTCTATTGTTCAAAAATGTCCGAGTGAGCGAAGCTATCGAGTGACACGGTTTAGTTTATAGATGCAACCAGAATAAGTATAGCTAGCTAAAGTGTATATATTTTTTTTGTTACCCAATTTAGTCGGAACCTCACGTTAAGTCCATAAAGCATGGAAAGATTTGAAAATGCAATGTTAAAAAACGCGCAATCGTGTATCCACAAAGTGTATACGATTGCGTATGCCGGATAATGACCATACACATAATCGTGTTGTACTTGGAGAGTCGTTTCCAGAAATAAAAAATGAACACTATTATAAAACCATTAGCTATATTGCCCTGCTCAAAACCTAAAACAGTGTTGTTATTAAAAAAAAAAAAAAAAATATTAGTAGTTACCTGTATATATTCTTATATATATATATATATAATAATAAAATATTATTATTATAAGTACTTGAAATTATATACACAGTGTTACCGTTACGAGCAAAACGGAATAAATTAATAATGTATCGTATTGCTAGCCTTTCTTTTGGGAAGACCTATATTACACAACACTATATATAGTAAGAAATAATGTTTAAATTACTTTATTTTGAATTGCCGAGAATAATGTACACTTTGCCCGTTATTGCAGCACTTTGTCCGTGACATAATACTATGTAATATATATATATATAAATTAATATATAAAATGAATAAAAATATTATGTTACATCGTGTATATTTTATTGAAGTATATTTATGAATAATTTATTAACCAGCAGAACTGGCATTTAAAAGAAACGATATGAATTAAACCGAATTGAAACTATTATCGTATTTATGACACAAGAAAATAAGTCTCATTTACTACCTACTGTTAAGTTTTCTACACATACTATTGAAATTACTTTCAAAAAATTATTGATTAAAATTATTGGAAATAACGAATTGACTTAGATATCGCCTATACTGATTACACACGGAGCGATTCGATCGTGAGCGTTCCGCGTTTCTAAAATTGTGACGATAATATAAACGCGACGCGATATGCATTTATACGAGCGCATGTTGCCGCATTTTAATCGCGTTCCCACTACTTATTAATGCCCCATTTTTTGCGCTAGAACTTTGAAAAGTTTAGTTTACATCACAAATTACCGATATCTTCGTGGTTACGAAAATTGGAACGAATAGTTTGTGGCAAAACGCGATTAACTACATATATAACCTAAACTACACCAGGGTTGCCAACTATCCAGTTAAGAAAATCGGGACTTTTTTCCAATATAAGAACATTCCCTTCAGGTTTTAATGTATTAGAAAGACAATAATTTCTGGCATAACCTATTAAAATAGGTATAAGATATAAGTATATAACAGATATATTTGCTCTCTATATGTATATACTTTTTTATTATAAATTGTGTAATAAACTAATAAACATAATTATTAATAAAATAATAATAATAATATAATATTTTAGATGAAATTTTTAATTAAAAAAAAGTAAAATTAATTCTAAATTGTAAATTATTTATTTTTCAAATAGTATTTTTTCTGGCTCTTCACAGCGTTCAAAAAAGCAGTATCATCTTTTACTAAGTTCACGAAATCAGTACAGGAACTATTTTTAAAAGGCGATATATTTAATGTTATTATTAATTCACTTTTTATCAAGTTAATTGAAAAACGATTTCTAACATCTGTCTATTTTAGTTTCATTATCGAAAAAACTATCTCTACATAAGAATTAGATGGTGGTATACTTATAATCAAAGCTTTTAGAGTTTTATCGTTGATACGATCGAAGAAAGAGATAAATATTGGTAATTTCCTTATGTCACGTGAAAAATTTTTTCTTGTCCTGGGACGCAGGAAAAAACCTAAAAATCGTGAATGTCCCTCTAAAATCTATAAAATCTATAACCCTGAACTACACATAGTGATAAATACAAATTTAAAAATACTTATTCAAAATTATTCATTCTCTAGTTATTAAATGTATTCGTTTTTTGGTTTTTCGTTTATTTAGTTTTCAACTGAGTAAAAATGGAGTTAGACAAATCGTCTAAGACGATATTGAAGCCGTCGCAGTTGTGTACGCATGTGTATTATATAAATGTAATCAAGAAAAAATAAAAGTTAAAAATATGCCATTGGGTTTATCCTATATCATAAAATAATAATAATAATATGTATGGTAAAATGTTACCTATAGGTACATACCGCATGCTGTCTGCTATAGTTGAAATTGATAATAAAATATGTTAAAAATAAAAGTAAACAATCGCGTCGACCCGCGTGTTGTACGTACCGTTTTTACATGTATGTTGGAAATACATGGATTAATTTTTGTGCACGAACACGTCCGAACATACCAAAATTAAACATGCGCGATCTTACGCTCACGGTCCTTGAAGTATATGTGTTTAATTTTTGAAGCTTTTCGTACGCGATCTGAAAACGTGAACGCGAGCAATCGAATCGCACCATTTGTGATCAGATTTACTCATATGTATGCCCACCGCATACTAAAAAAGCCAAAATAATTAAAGCAGCCTAAAACCCCTTTATTTTGAATAATGAAAAAAAGAACACATGTAATTCAGTAAGGACGTGCTCACAGATAAATCAGACAAAATAAAACATATTTGACTATAGTCAACTATAGTCATGTTTAAGAAGAACGTGCGCTATTTTGGTTAATCAAAACAAATCGTTTTTCTGTGTTTGTTGATTATTAATTTCAGTTACTACTCACTGCGCGAGCACAATTACCTTAAATTGTGTAAATTTTTTTTATTTCAATTGTTTAACCAATATCAAGGGTGTACTCATGGGGGATGAAGGTGTCACATCCCTCATGTTTAATATTATTTTCATTATGCCAGTTGGCAACTCTAATGATAAGCAAAATTATATTCTATAAGTAAGGTTAAGATAAAGTTATGATATATTTTAAGTCGGACATGCAAACATTGTGCTCATTTTTTTTATTTAATATCATATTTTTATGTGACACAATGTTAAATGTAATTATTGTTTTTTATTAATCATTAAATATGTCAATCAATATTTTACAGCCCACTATCCGTTTTAATTAAATTTAATCGAAACATAATTTGGTCCACACGAGCATGGATGAAACCACATGAACAACAAACTTCTGTCGAGTAAGTTAATTCGTTTATTTTATTTTTTAAAATGACAAAAATACAAATCTCGTAACTAATTAAAAAACGGGAGTTTCAATTACAAGTACTCAAACGAATTCATGATTATGTTATATCATTCCATTCATCCGCACATGACTTGTTCGAATTGGAAATTAGACAGGAATACATATCAAAAATGTCTTCATATTTTGAACATTTTAAAATAGAACTGGAAGATATTCAAGAATCTTCAGAAATCTTGCAAATACAAATTGCATATGAGGAAATGTTGTTTAAAACTCAAGCGACTATCCGTAAATATCTCAAAACACACATAGCAAACATAAAAATGCAATCTATGGTTAGAGTGTCTAAGTGTTAGACCTCCCAAGGCCGAATTACCAAAGTTTAGTGGTCTAACACAAGAATGACCAAATTTTAGAGACTTATTCAATACATTGGTGCATAATATTGAAACCATAGCAGCTATTCAAAATTGCATGCATTTAAAGGGCGCGTTACAAGAAACCGCATTGAATATCATAATGGCAATACCAGTGACAACGTTTAACTACAATTTAGCATGGCAGTCTATCATTGATAGGTACAAAAATATACAAATACTTTCTGCCAATAATTTGAAAGTCTTGTGCAAGAATTAAGTTATGTCTAATCAAGAAAAGAGCTCCAGATTAGTTTAGGAAATCAATTAGTGATATTAATCAAAATACTACAGTTTGAAAGAATTAAGTTTATCAGTTGAATATTGGGATATCATCAACATAGATCTATCATTTAGGAGATTAGATCAAGATTTGAGAGAAAAGTGGTGTCGAGTAATATATAATAGTATACGTGAGAAAAATATATGGTCAGAAATAACACAGTTTATAGAATTTTCTTGAAGTGGAGTATCGTGCTATGAAGTCTGCTAAAACTGATGACAAAATACTATGATTTTCAAAATCACAAAACACACAACTATGTATACAGTCACAAATTAAATTAGTATAACCTGTCATTTATGTCAAGGATCTCAAAAACTATTTAAATGTCCAGCCTTCTAAAAAATTACAACAAAAGCAAGGATTGATATTAAACTAATAGACTTTATTACAAATGTTCGAAAAATAATTTAAGCAAATGCTCAAGTAAATATGGTAAATATTTAAAGTGTCAAAAAACACATAATACCTTAATTCATATTGAGTATAAAGAGGACAGACAAGTGCATGAACAAGATTAATAAGATAATGAAAAAGAACCAAATAATTAAACTAAATAACGACGCGTCAACACAACCAGTGCAAACTACTCTATACAGTACTCGGAAAATACCTTAAACGCACATACTATTATGGACAGCTACAGTTTTAGTTAAGGACAAATCTGGAAGTACTAAATAATGTAGAGTATATTTGGATAATGATTCACAGAAAAATTTTGTTACTTGTCAATATATTTAAGACTTACAATTATATTCTACTAAGCATATCACGAAAGTAAGTGGAGTAAGTGCCATATCTTCATCTAGAAACTCAATCATATCACCTCAAATTATGTCTCGTACATCTATCTTTTAAAGGTATATCGTTCCAATCTACCTTTAAAAGAAAAATAAAGTTTGTTGTTCCGGATGACAAAACATGCAATCTACCCACCTCCACTGTTTCTTCAAGAGAAATCAGTTTACCATCTGGGTTGATTCTAACTGATCCTGAATATTTTCAACCAATTGAAATTTATATGTTAATTGAAATACATGTTCCATGTATTCCAAGTACATGTTTTGGTGAATTTTAAAACAGGGTCTAATAAAAATTGGATATAAACAACCAAAATTACTTGAAACTACACTAGGATGGGTTGTTGCTGGTCAAGTAGGAAACAAACCTATACAGCTAGTTATTTATGAGTCGATTCCAGTAATGATACAGAACAAATTGATGAGTTGTTAATAAAATTTTCGTCAATTGAAGAACGTTTTAAAGAATTAGTCATATCCAACGAAGATAAATTATGTGAAGATAATTATATATCCACCACAAAAAGAGATAAGAAAAGAAGTTACATAGTCGAATTGTCTCTCACAGTAAGTCTATATACACTTGAAAACGTATTCAATGAAGCAGGAAGAAAATGCTTTCTACGTAACTCATGTTTAAAAGAAAGATATGCTGCATTCATGAGTGCATATGAAATATTAGTTTACATGGAGGAAATTCCACACAATCCTAACGGTTTTATTTAAATTTTTTGCCACACCATCCCGTGTTTAAATAACCAATATAACTACAAAACTCAGAATAGTTTTTGATGCTTCAATTAAAACAGATTTTGGACATGAGCCTTCTCTTAATGAAATTTTAATTGTTGTTCCAGTAGTACTGGATGAATTATTTTCAGTAATTTTTAGATTCCCGCATGCATACTTATGTGTTTGCAGCCGATATAGTCAAAATGTACCATCAAATTCATGTGAATCCCAAATATCAGATTCTTCAGTGCATCATTTGGAGGTACTCACCTAAAGAAGAATTATCGATTTACAAATTAACAACTGTCACATATGAAACAGCGTCAACCCCATACTTTGCAACAAGAACATTAAATGAAGTTGCCACTAATGAAAAACAAAGGTATCAAGAATTTCTACATCAATAATATTTTTAGTGGTTCAAGTACTGAACATCAGACCAAACTTAATATAATAATATCATATTAATGCTGCAATAAGGAGGTTTTAAACTTAATAAATGGTCTTCCAATCACTAATCATTGTTATCAGCTATTTCAAACACAAACAAGAACACTACAACCACAGCACCAGTCATGAACAGTGAAGTGGTTGGTGTTCTAGGTTTGCAATGCAAGCCAAATACAGATGAACTGAATTTCTCAAAGACGATAGAACCAGAATACCAATGTAAAACTAAGCGACAAATCAGTTATTTCTAAGGTTTTTAACCCTCTTGGACTAATAGGACCAATGATAAAAAATACAAAAATAATGATTTAATCTATTTGGAAATTGAAGATTGACTGGGATAACACACTACTACCAGATATTCAAACATCTTGGAACACATTTTATAAAGATTTGTTAGCCATCAATAAAATCAGCATTCCGCGCCACGTAACATCAACAATAATATATACATAACAACAACTTAATTTTCGACTTGTATGCTTTCTTTGATGCTTCAAAGAAGGCTTATGGAGCAGCCATTTATGTTTGATGTAATGACAATAATGGAAACATCACAAGTCAGTTATTGACTGCAAAATCCAGAGTGGCACCTGTACAATCCATTTCCATACCAAGATTGGAATTATGTGGCGCTATTCTGTTAGCAGAACTAATCACTATCGCCAACAAAAGTTTGAAAGAATAACCTGGAATGATCAATCTATATTGTGACTCAATGGTAATATTGGCATGTATTGCAGTATGTCCAACCAAGAGGAAGCAGTTTGTGGTCAATCGAGTGAGTAAGATACAAAGGTTAATATCTGATTATCAACCGAGACATATGAAATCTGAACACAACCCTGTAGACTTAATATCTCACAGAGTCTCATCATCAACTTCAGCTACGAATACGCTATAGTGGAAGGGGCTATCATGGTTATGCTCGTCAGAAGATTGAAAAAAAAATCGTATAGATGAGAAATTACATGACCAGGACCTTCCCGAATACAAAAAAAAAAAAACCGAAAACTCAAATTAACTTAGTTATAATGTATAATAATTGTTTACGCAATATTATAAGATTACAATTGTGTAACCACGGACCGATTTAGCTTATCGGTCAACGGCCGCGTGCATTCGCATTCGTGCACTTTCGAATGCCTATTATATTATATCAATGTAATTAACCGATATACAGGTATTACTATATTTATTATTATTGTAAATATTATTACTGATATTTATTGTCCATAGACATATATTCTTTAATGTTATATATATATATATGCTATGGCCATAGGTTAGTTTTTTTAAGTTGATTTTGTTGTGGCTTATTGAATTTGATCAATACTAGCTATTATTATTAAGTTATCGATTTTTTTTTATCTTTATTATATTTGGTATATCATTCCTATCCCATCATTATTCTGTAACGTAGCACGAGTCGGTCGACTAACTGCTCGACAAGAGTCGTCCGGCGTACAAACATTGGTAGCAGAGCATGGTTAGTCATCACATATAATTCCCAAGCGTTACGATATAGTAGGACATAGGTGCATAGGGAGCTTGGTTCATTTACATTTGATCGCTAATAATTGAGCTGTAGAGCTTGGTATTCTTTTTGTTTACTGTTTATTTTAATTGTCGTTCACATCCATTCGTTGCATACCATTATGACGTCTCTGGCGACAGAGACCGAACGCGCCCAGCGACAATTGGCTCGAACCAAGGTAATTGCAGTGACCGGACGTGAGACTGCGGTCAAACGATTAACTGTTATATCAGTTTTAGCCGCTAAAACTAAGTCGGATCCCAGTTTAATTCCCAAATTTTTGGCTGCAGCAAGCGACCTTGACACTCTGTGGGAATCGTTTTTGTTGCATAATGGTAATTTGTTGGACGTTCTAAACCAAATGGATGAATTTTCAACTGATCTCAAGGGTGACGTATGAGATGTTTATATGTCTGCTCAAGAGGTAGTACTTTAGCATTGTCCGCCGATACAAGAAATGACTAAAAATATGATCGATTTCAATGAAAAGGCATCCCCCAGTAATAATGCCGTTAGTCGTGGGTCTCGTTTGCCTGAAATACCTTTGCCAACATTTTCGGGTAATCTACTCGAGTGGCCGGTGTTTCATGATCGGTTTAACGCACTTATTGGACAACGTACTGAGCTATCAAATATTGAAAAATTTTATTATTTGTTAGGTTGTTTGAAGGACGAAGTTTTGTTCACTATAGCCAACATTCCTGTTTCAGAGGCCAACTATGGTTTGGCATGGTCATCATTGATTGATCGTTTTAATAAACCGCGGCAACTAGCTGTCAATATTGTCGAGATGCTGTTAAGTAGTTCAGTGTACACTCAAGAATCTCTTAGCGGTTTAAAGGATTTCCTTACACTATTCGCCACTAACGTTACCATGTTGAAAATATTATATATTCCAGACCTCGGTGATTTTTTGTTGTTCGCCTTATCTTCGCGTTGTTTGTCCTTGACGACTCGTCGTATGTTTGAATCCAGTTTCACTGGTGATTATCCCGGTGTTGACGATTTACTGAATTTTATTAAAGTTCGCGTTTCGGCATTTGAAATAGCAGATACATCGGCCGTTCAACGCACGCCCAGTAACAGACAGCATTTAAAACCTGGTTTGTTCACACATGTAAAGCCGGATAACAAGTTCAAGACGGTTTTGATGTCGGAAAATACAAATAGCCCTTCCAGTAAATGTACATTTTGCCAAGGTATTCATATCAACGAAAAATGTCCAAAATTTATTGTTCTAACCTCCGCAGAACGTCGTCAATTAGCTCAAGACAAACGTGTGTGTTTTCGTTGTTTAAGTTCCAACCATTGGGCTAATAAATGCATTCGTAGTAAGCCATGTGACCAATGTGACCGAGCTCATCACTCCTTATTACACACACGTGCTGCGTCGTCGACAGATGCATCACCATCGACGGGATCGGCTGCTCTGTTTGGACAGTCCGATTGCGATCAATCCACTGTATTACTAGGTACAGCGTTGATTCATGTGCGTGACTCTAGTGGCGTCATGCAATCCGTCCGGGCATTAATCGATTCGGCATCACAAATTAGCGTAATTTCTTCTGTTTGTGCTAACCGTTTAGGGTTGCGTATAAAAAAATGGACCATTCCATTGACCGGTTTAGCTGGAGTTCAAGTGCCTAAAGTCACCGGTGTCGTCGATTGTTATATCTCGCCACGATATTCGCCCGAACCTGGACGTCAAATGCGTGCTTGGGTTTTACCGCGTGTTACGGGTACCATGCCCGCTATACAGTTTCCGGCGTATTTTAAAGATAAGTTTGGACATCTTGCGTTGGCAGACCCAAATTTCGACCGCCCAGCATCAGTAGATATGTTGCTCGGTGCTGATGTTTTTTCACATGTGTTCGACGGTAAGCGAATTATGGTAGAAGAGGAACTTCCGGCTGCATTTAGTTCAATTTTTGGATGGGTCATAATAGGCTCGGTGCCAGATGCTATCTGTCGGGAAAATACCTCTAATTTAGTGTCGTTGACCGTATCGTTGGAACACGCTGTTGAGCGTTTTTGGAAAATTGAAGAACCCAAAGCGGCACCTATGGCTTTCACTGAAAATGGAAAATGCGAGGAGATATACACTTCCGAACGTACTCGTGATAGTTCAGGACGGTTCATCGTTCCTTTGCCTTTTCGTGGTCAGATTACTGAGGAACGGTTTCCTGGTGCCCGACAAATGGCCCTTCGTCGATTTGAAAATCTTGAGCACAAACTCACAGCAGATCCAGTTCTTCGTGACGCTTACACTAATTTCATGAACGAGTACATACAATTAGGTCATATGTCTATCGCATCGGACGTAGGTGAGTATTTTCTCCCTCATCACGCCGTTTTCAAAAATGCGCCGAATAGCAAGATTCGCGTTGTTTTCGACGCGTCCGCACAAGTACCATCTGGTCGTTCTCTTAATTCTCGGTTACTTACAGGTCCCAAACTTCAACAAGAAATCGTCGATGTTCTACTTCGATTCCGAGTACACAAATTTGTCTTCACGACAGATGTGTGTAAAATGTACCGTCAGATAGCGGTACAACCGCAATACAAGAAGTTTCAACATATACTATGGCGTGCCGATCCACATGAGAAGCTAATGGAATTTGAAATGAACACAATTACTTACGGTGTGAGTTGCGCTCCATATTTGGCACTAAGGGTACTTAATGATATTGCTGACTTTGATTGTGCGGAATATCCAGCTGTCCGCGAAGCTCTACAGAATCAGACATATATCGATGATATTTGTGCAGGGGCCGATACTCCCCACGGTGTGCTACAGTTGCAAGCTGACATCGGGCATGTGATGAAGGGAGCAGGTCTTGAATTGAAAAAATGGACGAGTAACTTGGAGTCCATTTTATTGGCTGTGCCACCAGATGATCGAACATTGGATCCCTTGCAATTTGATCAAGATGATGTTTGCCTCATAAAAGTCTTGGGAATCCAGTGGCATGCACCCTCGGACGTTTTTTGTTATAGTGTTCAAGTCCCAGTGCCGGTATTGACAAAACGTGGTGTGTTATCGGTAATTGCACGAGTCTTCGATCCATTGGGCCTCCTAGCCCCATCTGTTTTTTATGCCAAGCACATCATGCAGTTGGTTTGGCGTGCTGGTATCGGTTGGGATTGCCCGTTGCCGCCTGAGTTAGCCAACCAGTGGAACAGCTTTATAGAAGAATTGCCCGAATTGTCCAATGTTCGTATTCCCAGATATTTCGGCACTCAAGTTAAGTCGTCAGTCTTATTATGTGGATTCTGTGATGCTTCAGAACGCGGATATGCCGCTACGGTGTATATTCGTTTCACGGATCCTAACGGCACTATCATCGTGTCATTAGTGGGAACCAAAACTAAATTGGCTCCGATGATATCCACCACAATGCCTCGGCTCGAGTTGTGCGCCACTTTACTGTTGGCCAAATGGATGTCGCGGGTAGAGAGTACACTTAGTCATAAATTGTCAATTGACGGGATATATGCATGGTCAGATTCACAAGTGGCTTTGTCTTGGTTGACTGGTCCTCACACGTCATTTAAGTTATTCGTTTCAAATAGAGTGCATCAAGTACAAAAACTCCTTCCCAACTGTTCATGGAATTATGTCCGATCCACGCAGAACCCAGCTGACTGTGCATCAAGAGACGTTTTACCTCGAGCTTTATCGTCGTTATCACTGTATTGGTCTGGTCCGGAGTTTCTGAAAGAAGCCGTTGACCATTGGACGATTCTATGGGCCATGGTTTCCCCCGAGCAACTTCCAGAGACGAAAAGTGTATCATTGGTTGCCATAATAAATCCAGATGAGTGGTTCAGTCGTTTTTTGTCATATACAAACTTGATTCGTGTCGTTGCCAGAATGCGCCGATTCATTTCCCGTTGTCGTCGTCAGCAAGGGTATGGTCATTTTTTTATCTTCGTAACTTCAAGATGCCTTGCTGGTTATAGTTAGGTCATCCCAAAGTTGGTCGTTTTCAGATATTCAGCTGTCCTTGTCTCGTGGCTTACCAGTTAGTCGTACACTTGCGCAACTTTGGCCTTTTATTGACGATCATGGCGTTATTCACATTGGCGGAAGACTCCAAAATTCATGTCTATCAGATAATCAAAAGTATCCAATTCTCATGGCAAAATTGTCACATCTATCGTTACTCATCGTTCGTTACTGGCACGCCGTGTCCTGTCATGCAGGTACTCGTCTTATTACATCACTGATAATGCAGATTTTTTGGATATTGTCTGTTCGTGTTGTGGTTCGTAAGGTGCGTAGCCAATGTGTTGTCTGTATAAGAATGTCCGCACAGTAACTTGAACCCGTCATGGCTGCTTTACCAAGTATTCGGGTCCAGTCGTGCCGACCGTTCAGTCATGTTGGCGTAGATTTTGCTGGCCCATTACTTATGCGAGAAAATAAACTACGCAAGGCTAGACAGTA